>CM039523.1:1731716-1815554 GCA_022433055.1 Begonia peltatifolia
ATCAAGAAGTTAAAATGTGTTATTTTCAATTAATTCTTTGCCATAGTTTATGCTCTGTAGTTGTTTTCCCATTTTGCTGATATTGATTGTTGCAAGTTAAAACAACGCATCTTTTTTTTTCAGATTCAGCGCAATTTATGAGAAGAAATAAACTAGAAATACAATGTGTTTTCGTTATATTCTCTACTTTTATTTTGTTGATTCTGATTTTTCACTGGTTGGTGCAGAAAGTCTACATGTACTTTAGGGGGCATAAGTGAAGGCATACTTTGATTCAAGGTCATCTAGTGTAGAGAATTTCCTTTCTTTGTAAGAAATCTAGTAAGGTGGACGTTGAGAATGCTAATTCAACAAATAATGTTACATGCATACTTTGTTTTTTTACATTTTAATTTTGCAATTTGACGTGTTATTTCTTTATCATTCTTAACTGGTTTATTACGTAATTGTTATTCTCCTACTAAGATTAATACGACGGCATTGAGATTTTTCTTACCGGAGTGTGATTGGTTTTAAATCTCGTTTTTGATTCGTGTCTTTTTACTCCTGTTAAAAAGCCCCTCGTATATAGAATGAAGCCCTCTTGTATTTAGACTATGCTTGTAATAAATGTTATATCATAGCGTAAAGATTATAGTATAAAAATGAAAAATAAACAACTTATGTACGTATTTATCGCCCATAAATAATTTTCTATGGAGGTAGATTTTTAAAATGTAACCCTTTTTAAGCAGGGAGATTTGGAAATTCAACGACGAGAACTAAATAATTGAAAGTTTATGTAATGATTAATTATTTTAGGAATTAATTTATTTCTTAATTGAAATTAGAAAATCTTAATTATGAACTTTGCTTTCAACGTAATAAATTATATTTAAAAATATATATATATATATATATATATATCTATAATTTTCAGGTTGTCCCGTAAGTACAAGACACGTCTGAGGTTTGTACTTTTTAAGATTGAGAGAGTTTCTTCCAACATAAAATATATTTACTACATTCTCGTTTAATTTTATCTTATTATAAATCTTTGTCTCTAACTCTAAGAAAATAAAGTCTCCTTTGTATGACGCCATTGCATGTGTCACTTATTCATTAAAACAGATGAACTACTATTTTAATTATTTTTGTGATATTTGGTAGATTTTTTTATTGATATAAATTAATCATAATTAATAAACTATTTGTAGTGTTAAATTATGCTTGAAAATAAATAGCTACTTGAAATAAAAATGTGTGTAGCGATGTATTGTTTTTCAAGTGTGCATCGATGCTCGTTTGTGTAAATGATATTTTAACTGTAATTACTTTAATAACTAAAAAGCAATATGATATAGTGTAAAGTATCTTTGAAAAGGCAATTTGTGGAGTTCTCGATGCTCTGACCACAATATTGTCTGTTTTTATGTCGATGTCTGCATAAATTTGTTATTAAAATTAAGTAAAAACACGTTTATGCTAGAGAGTGAAGGGAATTCTACTTATATATCACTCAATTTCTACTCTCTCAAACGGTATAAGATTGTATAACTTTACTGATATGAGTTGGACTTTTACAATTAACAAAACTCTGGGCCGTTCTTGCCTTTATAAGGTGGACTACCACAATCTCTCTCTTTTGGGGGGCCCGACGCCCCTGTCAGTAACACTTTTGTTTGAAAATTAATTTTGATACTATTTATGGAGTCCTTGATACTTTCAGTACAATATTATCGGTTTTAAGCTCGAAACTCCACGAATATATTTTTGAAATTAGCAAAAAACGTATTGTACTATGTAATATGAGAGCTCTACTTATATACTACTCAATTTCAACTTTTCCAAACGATATGAGATAGTGCACCTTACTGGTATAGACTCGGTCCTCATAATCAACAAAATTTTGACTCGTCATTTTTTTCATAGACTGAGCTACGTTATAGCTAAACTACTACAATGAAGTATTGCAGTTGTATAGACAAATAACGTTACTTAGAAGCTATCATGCATTTATATGTCCTCTTAAAGTTAGAAACTATTTATCTAATTTTTTTTGTGAAAGTTTAAAAATAAATGTATATGGTAGCTTTTTTTTTTTTTTGCTAGCCGTTTGATAGCTCAAAATGAAAGTACAGTCAGACTTTATTATAAAATTCAAATAATGAATTATTTCTTAAGAAATACATAAAAATATTATAAAATTATAAAATATTTTACATTATTTTTTCAAATTTATCATGAATATATAATAAAAAATTTTCACTAAATTTTCTGAAATAATCACTCTCTGTTTTTTAATTTTAATATTTAAAGGGGATACTAGAGTCGACTTGTACAAAAATAAGACTTTAAGGACAAATATGTCAACAAAAATATAACTTTAAAATAAATAAATATTGAAAAACAAAAATAAAAATAAGAGAAATTTAATAGAAAAATTAAATTACATAAATTAAACTGACATAGCCCTGCCAATGACATCATCTTCTCGCTCCAAAAAGGAGAAGAAACTGGAGCGATCGATCAGAGAGTTGTTTCAGAAGGTAACGGACAACTCTCCCTCGTTCGATCAAAGCGTGGTTCTCTTTTTGCTTTGGAGTATAATTTTGAATTTTTTCCATTTTTTATAATGGTTTTATGGGTCAAAAGCAGAGAGCACAGAGCAGTACAGCTTTCTCATGATGAGAAAGACGAATTAATATACAGGTTTAAAGGCAAAGATGCCATTATACCCTTCAGCTTTATCTCCTCCTTTTCACAAAGTTTGAACATTACGAGGCGCCCCTACCTCTCTTGAAAATTTCGCAACCCAGCTGGTTATCAAAAGATTCCGCCATTTTTATACTCCAAAACAACCTCACCTTCCTCACATCATCTAATGTAAACCCACTTTTCCTCTCCATTTCCGCAAACCCTAGACAAAATGGCTGCCCTTCACACTCGCCAGGACGTAGAAGTTGTGCAGACTGGTCGGGACTCTACTGTCACCCCGGACGTGCAAAGTGCGGCCATGAAAATCAAGAGGGCGAAGGAGGCTTACAAGGCACACCAGGTGTTTGAAGAAAAGCCGAGGAGAGTCGAAGTTGGGGCTTGGTGTTCTTACGAGCTGTTCTCCTACTTCATCGTCACTTTTCTGGTTCCTGTTTTGTTTCCGTTGATGATCAGCCAAATCGTCCATCTTCCACCCGAGCCTGCAAATGGCTGGTCCAAAAGCTTGAAGGGTTTCGATTGTCTTCCCAAAGAAATGCGCCTGTGAGTTTCCTGTTCACTATTCTCAAATCTCAAGGTATAAAAAGTAAAAAAAAAAAAAAAAAAAAAAACCCAGATTGTTTCAATAACAAACAGTGTATAACCATATTGGAAGATGCGTTCATAGTTTAACTTAAACTATATTTTTAACTGTTATTATATATCAGAAATTTCTATCAGCCCATGAAAGAAAATCTAAAATTTGAAAGAAGATAGCTCGTTTAGATCAGAGAGCGAAATGAAATTGTATATTTTGCAGTACTTTTTTCTTAAATTTGCAGTATTGTGTTGTTTATATTGTATTATTATACAAAAAAATTATCAAAATTAAAAGAATTTTCTTGGAGACATAATGGGCTCTACAATTTCTGAAAAACTCTATCACAAATTATATTCACTGATAATCAAACATTTTTAATTGAAGATTACCTTTTTGGACCAGTAAAATCCAAAAGATTTTCTTTTTAGAAAGTGTTTATATTTTAATTCTCACGAGTTGAATAATTGTTGCTACTGGTTATTTAGTTACTGGAGTTGTTATGTTTTATTGTTCAACGGACATAATTATTAACACGTTGCTTCATTATTACTTCAAAGAATATTAGCACTTACCGGTCCATCTTTTGCTTTTTCCATTATATTTTTAAATATAATATCATTTCTGGTCATCATGATACCCATTAAATTGTCTGTGAACACCATCATAGCACTACAATAAATTCATAAGTGGACTGAGGAAGAGTAAAGTTTTGGTTGAATCTTACACAAGAAATACTTTTATATTAAAGAACTTTTAATGAATAAAGTGAATTTCCGGGTTGTTTTATTGCTCTAATTTGTTTCTTATTGGAATTATTTTCATTATTTCAATAATCTATGGTTATTGAAAAATTCAAACGATATAAAATACTAATTCAGAAATGTGTCTAAAATCTTTAATAATTCCTCAGTTAGATCATGCTAATTTTTTCAAGGTGGTTAGGTGCATAATCTTTAATTATTTTAAACGTGCTTATTGACTTTTATTATTAATTTTTGAGAAAAAAACAGTATAATAGTTGATGTACTTGTCATATTCTAGTTAGATAGATCATCTACTGCATTTTTTAGTCTGGATCTATAATCAAATTGTCAAATCTTCGTTCTTTTTCTGTCTTTATAGCCCGTTTCTACTTTAAACGTATAGTTTTAGTGCTAAAAAATAATGCTAGTTATATAAATAACTTTTTTTTTAATTGCAGATACGAAAGACTAACATACAAGTCCATAAAAGTTGGCGATGCAAAGATTTCACCACTGATTTTGACTACAATTTCTTGGGCCACTGGTCTTTTCATAGCTGCTCCCATTCTAACTTCCATTTCCTTCCGCCTTGATTTTGCCAACAACTACAAGCTCATCACCATAACTTCCATTGTTGTTGGAGCTTTGTTCTGTCTTCCCACAGGATTTTTCGGAACCGTTTGGATCTTCCCACCTTATATTGTTGTCATCGTTGTTGCCCATGCTGTGGTTTCCACCTCTCATACTAGACAGCTTGGCCTTATTATTCGAGGTTTTACGGGACCCACCATAGAAACATACCAAATCCCTGTGAGAAGAACTTTCTCCGGCTGGACATCCTCCGTTGCTGCCGCCATCGGTGGCATTGGCGCTGCCATATTCTCTGCCTTCACTTACCACATGCTTGGACTTTCAGAGGAGCTAGTGAGCTTGTGGGTAGTCTCCATCTTTAGTGGCTTAACATGGCTGCTCGGAATATTTCATGTCTTCCTAAGTAACAGAGCAGTCTCACCTACCCCTTCAATTTCAAAATCGGCTCATGCCCTTCTGATATTCAAGTACCCTCATGCATTAGGCGCACTGGCTGCTGTATTTCTCTCCAGTTTCACCACAATGTGCATCTTCACAGGGGGGATTCTCTTCCTAGTTGGCCAGCTTTGCTTTAGCCATTACTTTCTTCTCTACTTGTGGCTAACCTATTTCCTCGTACCTTTACTCTCCCTGCCATTACTGCAACCTCTGCAACACCTCATCAACGCAGATGCTGCAAAAATGAAAGTCCTGGGCTTCCTTCTGGCGACAATCACTGCTGGAGTTGGATTCAATTTTCATCACAAACACTGGCACAAAACCCATGTTTTACTCTTTGCGGCTCTTCAAAGCACTTCTGCAGGGCTTTTGCATGCATTCGGGCGGATCCTCCTGCTAGATTGCTCCCCGGCAGGTAAAGAAGGTGCCTTTTCGATGTGGTTTTCTTGGGTTAAAGCAGTAGGCATGTGTATTGGCTTTGGTGTCGCCGCTGCCACCCCTGCTGTCCTTCGAAGCTCTTTCGGGGCTGCTTTCATTGCGGCCATTCTGGGCATAGTCTTGCTGATATTCGGGAACTTGAACGATTATAGTGCAGCTACGGCAGCAGGGCATGTGAGAGATCAGGAGAGTGAAAGAGAAACATTTGGTGAGAGGAAAGGAAACCAGGGCCCGTAGATGGGAGGCTAAAAGTGAAGAGGTCTTATTTGATTGCTGATTCTTTTGGAAATAACCAATGCATTTGTTTATACTTGTGTGATAGCAATGTCATAGCTATTTGGCTTTACTCTTTTTTATTTATTTTTGGTTACTTTTGTGGGATTTTTATTGGATTTATCATGGAAAGTTTGTAACCACTGACGATGTTTCAATCTGTTTAGTTCTTTATTTAAGCTGTTTTGGTATAAAGTACATTTTAAATTCGGAATTAAGGCAATATGGCCAGGGGAAAATCTAGTTAGACTCACCACATTTGCAACTGCTTTCGTGGCTTGAAATTTGTTAGATATGATTTGTTACATCGATACACATACTATGTGATGTACATTATAATTATCGATGTGTAAAACCAAGAAAAATTGGTCACATAGATTGGGACGTTTTTCCAAAATAGCATTTATTGTCTTGAATTTCGATAAAATGGTGCATACCCACATTCCCTTTGCCTGAAAATTTGCCAAAATGGACCATGTTCCCAACAAGATTGACAACAAATTACTTGTTTGGGTCGATTTTCTCGGCTAATATGGCACATTGAGTGATCATCTAACGAGACTCGCTAATAGGTTAGAGAACTTTCATAAAATGCTTAATTCTCCATGACTAGCAAGTGGGACGACGCGTTCAAAATGATCTAAATCGACCCGAGGATAACTGCATTGATCGGTGTAGTCAATTACATCGATTTATATTTGTTTAGACAAGATTAAAATGGATTTGTATTTTTTAGTGTATATGATTTTAATTATTTTGCTTTTTGTCAAGTATATTATTTGTTGTTAACGACTGGACATGCCCAATTTGGACTGAACTAAATTGACTGGACTTGCTTTGAAGTGAACTGGACTAGCCATGCAAAATATGCACATCAAGAAATATTCAATCCATATGATTAATTATACAACTAAACAGCATTAGGATGTTAGGCAGGAGAATAAAAAAGGCGATATTTTTGGCGCTAATCCAGCAATTCTGTCGTCGTGATGCGCCGCGATGGCGGAAGCACACTTGAAAGGGACAGCCATTGACAGACCTGTAGAGTGTAGCATGAAGCAAGAGCTTATTTTATTCTCTAATGGAGGCGATTACCACATCCACAATCCAAAGAACCAGAAAGCGACAAACTTTAACAAAAAAACTACATTCACATGAACTCCCCGCGAAGGAACACTTATTCTCTCCACTTTTCTGGCTTTGTTTCTCATACTCTCACATGGCCGCACGCAGCCAATCCAGTGGTGAAAGATAATCCCCAATCCCAAAGGGGTAAAAGGAAAACGACGATATGGAAAAGAATTTACAGACCCACTTTCTCAAAATAAAGAATTCACAGATCTTCTCTCCTTTACCCTCCGTCTTCCGTTTCTTCCTTGACTTAGCTGTTTTCTCTCTCTAGCTCCTGCAACTTTAATGGCGACTCTTCAAGATATTGGGGTTTCTGCGTTGATCAATCTCATCAGTGCGTTTGCATTTTTGCTTGCCTTTGCTTTGCTGAGAATCCAACCCATTAACGACAGAGTTTACTTTCCGAAATGGTACATCAGCGGAGGAAGAACCAGTCCAAGGAGCTCGAGGAATTTTGTGTCCAAATTTGTGAATTTGAATTTCACGACTTACCTTTCCTTCTTGAACTGGATGCCGCAGGCTATGAAGATGAGCGAGACTGAGATTATCGCTCATTCTGGGCTAGACTCTGCTGTTTTTCTCAGAGTTTACACTCTTGGGTACTCTGTTGTTTCATTTATTTTCGCTGTTTTTATTTTTGGCATGGATTTAGGAATCCAACTATCGGTCAATTTCCTTTGCTCTCTAAATATTCTTTTAATTCGCTGAAAACTACGACTTTGTCTCTGTCTGTGTTCTTTTTTCCCCGTAATTCTTCTGCTTTTCCATTGTTTTGTCTCTTTAGTTTGTCTAATCTTCTTTCCTCTGACGTTTTGCGTGCATATAACTTTGCAACGAGGTTTAAGCTTTAGAATTCATCCTCTGCAAGTAATTGCTTTTCTTTATTCATATCTTGTCTTTGATATCGTGTGCTAATTCAGTGGTCTGCAATCTGATGAAGACTGCTAAATCTTCGTCAGCAAGTTCAATACTTTCCTTGGCTAGTGTTTCTGTGTATCTTTGCTAGTCGTGTTCTTCCATATGTTATCATTCCATTCCTTTCTATTTATTTGTTTGATTAAATAAAATTGTGTATTAGTGAAATACAAAATTTTGTATTTTGTATTTTTGTCCGAAACACGGGGCAATATAATGATAGATGATTAACATTCTCATCCACTTTCGCTTGTGTAATTTTCACAGTTTTTATGCCGATAAAACAAGGTTGTCATGCTGATATTTTTTCAGGGACTAGGACTTTTCATGTATCTCCCGTTGAGCCAGCAAGTTCATTCAATTATCCTGCTTATTATAAAAGTGTTAATTTTGAAATTTACACTGTCTACATCCATTTAGGAAACTGATTATGGATTTATACTTATAATTTTTATCTTTTTGTAATGTAATGTCCATATATATAATGTCTTATATGGACTAGTGTTACTATTCGCGTGTCTTTTATGCA
The DNA here is from genome assembly GCA_022433055.1 of Begonia peltatifolia. NCBI lineage: Eukaryota > Viridiplantae > Streptophyta > Magnoliopsida > Cucurbitales > Begoniaceae > Begonia > Begonia peltatifolia. Next base: position 1,740,049 of record CM039523.1, read on the forward strand.
ATGGCTTCATATTTATGTTCAATAATATGAAAATCTCACTAAATTCTTTTGACAGGTTAAAGATTTTCTTTCCAGTGACAATCTTGGCGCTCCTTGTTCTTATTCCAGTCAATGTCTCAAGTGGGACATTATTTTTCTTGAAGAAAGAACTGGTTGTGAGTGATATTGATAAGCTTTCAATCTCGAATGTCCATCCTAAATCTGCAAGGTAAACCTAATTTCTCTTTATCAAAACTCAAGTGTAGAAACTCTTAACTTAAAAACTGTCGCTGTTTTCCGTCTTTCGTTTCAAATGGAGAAGACATTGCTGTAAAATTTAAGAGTATAGTTCCATTATTTCATCTTTTCATTTTAGTGCAACTTTATTTCGAGTGTTATTTTTCATTTCTTGGTTACAATTTATTTAAAGTCAGGTTTTTTGTTCACATTGGCTTGGAATACTTGTTCACAATATGGACTTGCTACATGCTATTCAAGGAATATGATTATGTAGCATCACTGAGGTTGAATTTCTTGGCTTCACAACCCCGGTGTGCTGAGCAATTTACCGTGAGTTGACCATTAGATCACCTTATTCAATCGAGAAGAAATAGCTTTTGTCTCGTTATTTTCATAAATTTTTAAGTTGTTTGGTTTTCTGGTTGCTTTAAATTTACAGGTGTTGGTTAGGAATATTCCTCGCGTTTCTGGAAAATCGATATCTGATATTGTAGAAAATTTCTTTCAGAAAAACCATCTAGATCACTATCTTTCTCATCAGGTAAATATTCGAGTAAATCTATCTTCATATTGCTCTTGGGTCTTCAATGGGTCAATGAAAGAATGAAAAAATATGAGAATTTTTCAGGTTTTAGTTTATTTTTGTCGACGTAGGCCATATACGATGCCAATAAATTTGCTAAGCTCGTTCAGAGAAGAGACCGGTTAGTCAATTGGCTTGATTACTACCAGCTTAAGTTCGAAAGGCATCCAAACAAGAGGCCAACTTGTAAGGTAAATTACATTTACACATATACATGATATAATTATGCAGATAAATATCTTCAATCAAATGGAGTTTCATCTGATGCTTTGAACTTGTTATCTATCAGACTGGATTTGGTGGACTTTGGGGGAGAAAGGTCGATGCGATTGAGTACTACAAACAACAGATTAAAGGGCTTGAAAGAAAAGTATAGCCATTTCTACCTCATAAATTAGAAACAATATTTGTACAAGATTTTAGCTTTTCACAACTTCTTACGAATCTTCTAAAATTCGATTCGCTTTTCTTTGAATAGATGATATTGGAGCGTCAAAACATTCTCAAGGATCAAAAATCTATTCTCCCAGCAGCTTTTGTTTCGTTTAATTCTCGTTGGGGGGCTGCTGTTTGCGCTCAGACGCAGCAAAGTAGAAATCCTACACTTTGGCTAACGAATTGGGCCCCGGAGCCTCGTGACGTGTACTGGCGGAACCTGGCTATACCCTTTGTTTCCCTAAGCATTAGGAAACTAATCATTTCCATCTTAGTGTTTGCTTTGGTTTTCTTCTACATGATACCGATTGCTTTCGTGCAATCCCTTGCAAATTTGGAAGGGCTTGAGCGAGTTGCTCCTTTCCTCAGACCCGTCATAGAAATGTACGTTTTGTACGAAGAATTTTTCTATACCATGTTAAATTAATTAATGCTATTGCATGTTTACATCAAACGCTATAAGTTTATAGAGTTTATTGCAATATTTATGTTCTTATATTTTGTTTTTATCACTAATCCTGACAAAGAGTTGCTACTATTTATACAGGAAATTTATCAAGTCGTTTCTACAGGGTTTTCTTCCTGGTCTGGCCCTTAAGATTTTTCTGTATATCCTGCCTACAGTTCTAATGGTAATGTCAAAAATTGAAGGGTACACAGCCTTATCGACGCTAGAACGGAGGGCTGCAGCTAAATATTACTACTTTATGCTAGTCAATGTGTTTCTGGGGAGTATAGTTACTGGTACAGCTTTTGAGCAACTGCATTCCTTCCTTCACCAACCACCTACTGAGTAAGCTTCTTTGTTTTTCCACGAATATGTGATCGCTAAACTTATGAACGACGAATATGCTAAACTTTCCATGTTCGAAAACTTCATATCACAATTAAAATTAGGTGTTTGGCTTAGTGCATATACGTGTTAAGCATCGAAACAGATCGGGAAAACACTGCCGACCAGCTCAATCCTGTCAGAACCTTTTGGTCTACTCTATCTATATACACTGAATATTAATGAGTGTTGAAACTGTCAATCTTGTCAAATACTCTATATACTGTTATTGTTTTTTATCTTTATCGACGTTGATGGCATCGTTTCACAATAATGTTTGTGTAGTGTCGAACCGGGAAGCATATATACTTCAGTTTTCATATTTCGATATATTATATTCTTTTTGTCACTTGATATGATTTAGTTCAAAAAATATTATTTCAGAATTCCCAGAACAATTGGAGTCTCAATACCAATGAAAGCCACTTTCTTTATAACATATATAATGGTTGATGGCTGGGCCGGCATTGCAAGCGAAATTCTTCGATTAAAACCACTCGTCATTTATCATCTCCAAAACATGTTTCTGGTGAAGACTGAGAGAGACAGAGAGAAAGCAATGGACCCTGGGAGTGTGGAGTTTCCCGAAACTCTGCCAAGCCTGCAATTATACTTCATTTTGGGAGTAGTGTACGCTGTCGTTACTCCAATCCTGCTTCCGTTCATTCTCGTCTTCTTTGCATTTGCGTACTTGGTTTATCGACATCAGGTTAACTTTCTCAAATCTTCTTGTTAAAGCTGATAGCTAAGCATTAAAATTGGCCGATGAACGATGTAAATTTGTTCGTCTTTTGTTCATTTTCGTGCTGCTTCAATTTTTTCAGATAATCAACGTCTATAATCAACAATACGAGAGTGCTGGTGCGTTTTGGCCGCACGTCCATACTCGCATAATAGCTAGCTTGTTAATATCTCAATTACTTTTGTTGGGTTTACTGAGTACAAAAAAGGCTGCCAATTCTACTCCTTTGCTTATTGTCTTACCTGTACTCACATTGGCATTCCACAAATACTGTAAGCATCGGTTTGAGCCTGCTTTTCGGAAATACCCTCTCGAGGTAACTCCCATTTTTGAACTCTATGATTTGCATATACTTGAATAAATCATGACCCTTCTTGATTTGCATATTCTTTGATTTCTAAAGAGACGTTCTTGTGATGGATATACATCTTTTTTAGGAAGCCATGGCTAAAGACATATTGGAGGAGAGAACCGAACCGGACGCTAACATGAAAGCGTTCTTGGCCGACGCGTATCTCCATCCGATATTTCAATCGTTCGAGGAAGAAGAATTAGTGGATGTACGAGTCGAGAAACCGAAATCTCCAGTCGATAGTCCAATCAGCGAACTCAGCTGTCCTTCCCCGCCACATCAAGTTCACCCGCCACAATATGTCTACCACCCCGACTCTCCGCCTCACTATGTTTATCCCCCTCAATCTCCTCCTCACTATATCTATGATTATGAGTCCCACCCTTGAATTGCAGTGGAAATGGGTATTCATTGACTTGGCTTTCCCATCTAATCGTTAATCCATCTAATTGTTCATGACCCCCCCGGTATTTTGTTCGTGTAATCTCATGGAATAGGTCTAATTTATTGTTGGAAGTGTCATTTTTAGCAAACTTTAGTTTGAATTTAATGCATGTTCTTCTTTGTATTGTTTGAATCTAATTTATTGTTTGAATTTAATGCCTGTTGTGATCTGTAATTCATATTCTAAGAAAAGCATTGCTCGTTAGGTATCTACTATCGTATTAAAATTGTTTGATTTGATAATGTCTAAAGTGCATCAACCAAACAAAGTTTTTGCAATAGATATAATAAATCAATGGATAGCTTAAGAAATGGCTTCAAAATCAGCCATCTGACTATCAAAATGACTAGCATGCAATCAACATGGTACAGTCGAATAAATCTCATTTATTGATTCACAAATTTGAACTGTAATGTTTTACAAATTATCACAAATGTTGTTGAATGTAGAAGAATTATATATCTTGCCTTCGAAATTGTTCAATTTCTTTGTGCTGCCTCTACAGTCTGCCTGAGAAGGGATATAACTGCATCTGGTTCAGAAGCTCCAAACACTGAACTTCCAGCAACAATGCAATTTGCTCCTGCTGAAGCTGCCACATCTATTGTTGAAGGCCCCAACCCCCCATCCACCTGGAAACCAAAGTAACTCGTTTCAGTTACTTATTATGGAATGATGCATTTGAATGTTGATTTGGTTTCTTCACGAATTAGCACTGTCCCTCAAGAAAGAGTAGAGATAAATTTGGATGTAAGAATGAGTAAACATATACATCTATATCTACAGGATTTGGAAATAACTAATGACTTGTGAGGCATTTTCATTCCATCTTTCGAGAATCGGTATGCTAGAAATGGGATGACATACAAAAAATATGCATCCCCTTTGAAGAAATTAAGAAAATGCATCTATCTGATAGGCTTGTAGAGAGAAGAAATTAACAAAAGAAAAATGGAGACAAATAACTTACCTCTATATCAAGTGATGGGTACTTTTGTCTCAGTATTCGCACCTAAATAAAGCAACAGTAAGAGGATCTACAAAAGCACCGAAGTAGAAAATCTAACCAAGTTTTGAGAAAAGAAAATAAAACCTTCTCCATCATATCAGGAATAAATTTTTGTCCACCAAACCCGGGTTCCACAGTCATAACGAGGACCATTTCTACGGGATTATCACTTTCCACCTATTGATTAAAAAAAAAGTTCTTTAGAAATTGATTGACGACCAATTTCATAAAAGGACATTATGCTATAACAGGGCTGCTTGCTAAGAAAGGTAAAAGAATTGACAATCAAACCAAAGTGGGAGAGGAATTATACCAAAGGGTAGACTTCTTCAATGGGAGTTTTGGGCCTTAATGACACTCCAGGCCTCATGCCTTTTGCCTTGATTTTCTCAATGAGTTCTTGCCAATTGTCTGCAAGAAGATATCATGCGAATGTTCCATTAAACATGAAGTAAGAAAAGTGTAAGAAACTAGAGATAAATACGATATTACACTCTTCCAGAAATATAATATTCTATGCGTCACCTTTGGTAACTTCTACATGAAATGTGAACCCTGAAGCACCGGCTTTTCCAAAAGGTTCGACATAGTCTAGTGGATTGGTAACCATAAGGTGACAATCAAGATACGCACTGTAAATAGTGGTGGCAACTATTAACTTGTCAAAGTTCTAATAGCAAGAAAAAAAAAGGAAAAAAGACGTAAATCCTAAATTTAAGTCTTGAAGAGTTTACTTTGTGTGTTTTCTCAAAGACTCAATAACTGGAGCTCCAATTGTTAGATTTGGGACAAAGTGCCTGCCGGAAATGGAAAAAGCATTATCAGTTCGATCATTAAAACTCGAAATGTGTGCAATTGTGGTAGTAAGTAGTCTCCAATATAAGATTGGAGGTCATATTTTCCCTGTAAAAGAAAAAACAAGAACAAGTAGGAGGAACTTTACCACGTTAGCAACTCCAGTTACCATTATTTATTAATTTCATAAAAACATAAATAATCAGCCGACAGTATCAAACTAACAACTTTACAAACAAGATTTTCTTGTATAATTATGCAAAAAAACATGAAAGGAATGTAAAGAAAATCAGTGAAAACCCAACCAATGCATAATTTAATAAAAGAAGCGTAAAAGGGAAGATGAAACACAAATCCAAACCCAATAAATGTGATTTAAAACCAGGAGAATGAGGAATGAACGTAGCATCAAACGTACCCATCCTGCAGAAGAACAAAAAACAGAGATCAAATTTTCCATCAGGGTTCAATTCATTATCTCTCAAAACTACTATCGGCCATCCAGAAGAAAACTTTTGATAGTAAAGAAGAAAAGAAAATATTGTTAGTTTACTCCTTGTAAAGAAATTTGAAATATCCATCGGAAAAGAAAGTATTGATGTCTAACATACGCTGATTAAACATAAATTTAATAACAACCCATAGGAAATGATCGCTCTTGAAGCTTGAACTTACAAAAGATTCCCATAAGCTGTATGTAGGCGCAATCAGCAACTTTTATGGAAAAAAAAAATTCTTAAATAAGCATGACTTTATTAGTCCTATAATCCAAAATTTTCACGATTAACTTATATGTGGACTTATTTTAGCCAATAGGAACAGTACGACAATCCTAACATACTTCAACGATAAAACAAGCGACAGCACAGTCGATCCGGTGTAATAAAAATGGTGGCAAAGCAAGAAGAGAGAGAGAGAGAGAGAGAGAGAGAGAGAGAGAGAACCATTATATCCATGTGAAGCCAATCGGCACCGAGATCGAGCATGCGCTTAGCCTCAGAAGCCAAATTGGCGAAGTCCGAAGAGAGCATAGAGGGTGCAATTTTCGCAGCCACTCCCATTTTACTTCTTTCCTTCAAGAATTTGCAGAGCCGAGGCTTGAGAAGCAAAAGTGAAGAAGAAAGGTTGGTGGCCTACTACTCAATCGACGTTTCAAAACTAGTGCTCTAGCCAACAATTCTTTGTTTTTGGAAAATAGCACTCACTTTTTGTCGCTTACAAATCTAGCTCTTTGGATGGGTGAATGGTCTCAAATGCCCCAATTTGCAAAATTAATAAAATACTTGTAATAATTATTATAAATTTAAGGGTAAAGTGTAATTTAGCCCCTACTTAATGATGAAAAATGCATTTTACATCGTAAACTCGAATAATGGGTAAAAACAACATTAATTGATTGATAATGGGCAATTCACCCTCTACCGAATCCTTTGCGGTTAAACTAGCCCGTTTTTGTCACATGCTATATTTTTATACCCAAAATGCCCCTTGCTGGACTCAGAATCGAACCGTACAGCTTCGTCTAAAGATTTTAAAAATATTTTTAAAAACCTCGCATCTCTCTTTCTCTCACTCGTCAGTCGCCGTCGCCCGCCACATTCTCGCTTTCTCTCTCTCTCTCGCCACATACCAACCCTAGAACTATTTTCACTGTTCTCGAGCTTCTCGATTGCTGCTTTCGCGTCTCTGAAGCTACCCAATTCCTCTCTGTTTTAACATCAATCAACACCTACATAGACCGATCGACACCGATTATAAAATTGATCGACACCGACTAAGATAGGCCAACACTTCATTGCTCTATATTTTGACATCAGTTGATACTTTCAAAACTTGGTCGACACTGCATTTCTCTTTGGTTTTACATCGGTCGACACCTTCTTAAACTGGTCCGACCCCACGTATAAAATTGGTCGACACTGCATTTCTCTCTGTTAAAACATTGGTCGACACCTGCTAAGATTGGTCGACTCTTCAACAATCTGTTATTCTCTTCTTTTTAATGAATAAAGTGTTGTGCGAATCACTAACCAAAACCTCAATCTCTCTCTCTCGACTTTCTTTGGAGATTTACGGCTCACTCGTCAGTCGCCCGTTGCTCGCCTCCCTTTCTCGCCTCTCTCGCTTCTCTCGCTCTCTCTCTCGCTAGCACTGCAAGGTAACTTGCTCTTTCACTCCGTAAATCACCTTCAAATCGTAGAACTATTGTCACTGTTATCGAGAATATACAGCTTTAAGGCTTTTTGTTTTTTTTTGTGATAGTTTTTGTTTAACGGAAAAGGATACAGTAGGGGGTGAATTACCCATTATTAATCAATTAATATTATTTTTGCCCATTATTCGAGTTTATGGTGTAAAATGCACTTTTCATTATTAAGTGGTGCTAAATTGTACTTTACCCTAAATTTAAACGGTTAAAATAAATATATTATTATCTATTTTAATTGTTTTATTAATGAAAAAATTAGCAAATGGGCTTTACAAAAATAATATAAAGGAGAAATCAACTTTATTTACTAGTGATACATGATACATAGTGAAAGCGCTTTGTATAAGTCAGATATATTGTGTCACACTCATGGAATATAAGACAAATAGGTACACACTGATTAGGCCTTCTCAACATTTTCTCCGTGTGATAAATTCCTTGAAGTCATCCAAAGCAGCCATGGAAGAGGAAGGAAACCCCTGTTCGAATTTCTCGCTCAGTGCTACGGCTCGTTTTTTAATTTCTTCGTCGCACATTAAATTCTCTATTCCTTTTCCAATTGTATCCTTCTTAATAGCTTCGGAAGCGTTGTCGTTAATCGGACACCCCACTTTTAAGTGGGCTGCAACCAACGTGGCGTCGTGGTACTGGTCGCCTCTGATTGGCCAAGCAAGGATCGGGACCCCTCGTCCGATTGCCTCGACGGTTGAATTCCACCCGCAATGTGATAGAAATCCACCCGTCGATGGATGGCTCAGGATAAGCAATTGTGGAGCCCATCCGCGTATGATCATACCCCTGTCACCAATTTTACGATCCAACCCTTCAGGAAAATAGCCCTCATCCGAATCGGATCTATGATTGGGCCCATTCAATCCGGGTGGTGGGCCACTCAGTGGGCCGTTCGGTGGGCCTTGTCTTCCTGCATTATGTGGTGGGTCGGTAGGTGGGCCTTGTCTTCCTGCATCAGGTGGTGGGCCGCTCGGTTGGCCTTGGGTTCTTGCACCAGGTGGTGGGCCGCTTGGTGGACCTTGTCTTCCTGCACCGGGTGGGATGACCCATATGAATGGTCGGGTCGATTCTTCCAATGCACTTTCTAATTCTTTATACTCCTCTGCTGTAGGGCCCACTTCCGTGCCGAACGCAACGTATAAGACGGAGCCACGTGGCTTCGAATCGAGCCACTCCAGCACTTGGTCCTCGGTGAAGTTTGACTGGCGATCTGATCGGATTTCTCTATCACGAACGACCGAACCCACTGATTTCCAGTATTTCTCCGGCAGAAGTGGGCCAACTCCCCAGACTGGTTTTCCGACCACCTTACCGACGTACTCGATAAACGGACGCTCCAGATCGTCACACGTGTTGAACATCAATGCGATGGACTTCTCACTATCGTCAAACCACGGTGGCTTGTCGCCTGCTCGCGGCGGCATACGACCCGGCGGTGGTTGAAAACCAGCTCCTCCACCCGGTGGCCCGTGCAATCCATGAGGGGGTGTAGGAAAACCAGCTCCATCACGTTCGGAAGGTCCGACGGGTCCGTGAAGAGGCGGAGGAAAACCGTCTCCCCTTCCCGGAGGTCCGCCTGCACCGTGAGGGGGCGGAGGGCCGCGGGATTGCATTTTAAAATCGGAATAAGAGACGGCCATTTCTTCCGGTAAACCAGGGAGCAAACGTACTTCACCAGGTTTAAGATCCTCCGGTTGTACCTTTGAAATGGAGTCTTCCATTGCAGCGGAGCAAGCTCCGGATGTAAAAAACGTCACCGTAGGAATATCAAACTTTCTGAATACTTCGCCAGTCGAACTGATCATAACGTCGACAATGGCACAAATCGGCCGACCGCAGTCGAGTTGCGACAGAAGATTCTCAAGACCAGCATCCAGATCGTGGTGGTGAGGGGGTTGATGAATCTGTTCCGCTCCAGGCTCCGGCCGAGTCTCCGGGGCGGATGAAATCTCAGCGATGTGGACATTAGGGTATTGACGGAAAGAGGAAGGAATGGCGGAGGAGAGATGAGAGGGGATAGCAAAAGTAGCTTTGAAATTCCTCTGAGCCAGGTGTTTGCACAACTCCATCAGAGGGAGAAGATGCCCTTGCCCAAAAAACGGAAGAACCCATATTTCATTCGCCATTTTCAACCCTTTAGAACTGTATGAGAAAAAAGCCCAAGCTCTCTGCATATTTATAGACAGAAAGAAGAAGAAGAAGAAGACGAAGAAGAAGAAGAAGCTTCATTGCTAAGGCATGGGGGTTTTTGTCCGAAGAGTTTTACTGGTAGGTTTAGGTTTAGATATCGTTTGACTATTTGGTGAGGAAAAGTGAAAAAAAATCCATATTTAATTATAATTTATGTAATTTTAACGTTGAAATCAATATTATATTTGATCTTTGGACGGGACGAGCTTACTGGAAGCTACTCAAACAACAGTCAACACTACGTGTCTGTCTGCAAAAATGAAGCTCATTTGGAAGCTCAAGCCCCATATTCTTAATAAAAGATGTCGTGAGTCACCAAACTGATAAATGCTTTATGCGATATTTAATAAAAAAAATGACGTACGCGTAATTCACATTAGTCTACGCAGGTAAGAAAGTCAAATGGAAAAGGAATTGTGAGAAGACGTAGACAGTAAGCAAGAGAAGCCGAGGATCGAAAGGGGCAGGCAATGTCGGCTATGTCGGTCGTTAGGGGCAGGTGTTGCAGAAAACGACAGGTGGTTAGATTATCTGTCTGCTCCTCCAAGAGCTTGGCAACTTGTCGTTTGCTAAGCATTCAAAAATAATTTTAGCTACACTTGTTGGGGATTGGGAGAAGTACAATCAAATGTAGGAAGCTCTTGCAGCCAAAAAGTGTCAAAACCATAACACTTAACTCAGAATGACAAAATGAACCAGGTTTATTTTGGCAATGAATATCCAGCTATTTTGGATTAGAACATTGTAGTAGTCTAAACAAGTAGTCTAATTCTATTAAACATAGTAAAGATAATAATTGTGTTGGCCGCAGAGGACAACTCGATATCAAAGTACGTGTGAACGTCCAAAGTGAACGTGTAATCTCACGTTACTTAGGCAGAGCAGAGATAAAAGGTTTATAAACAAAATTCTCTTCCCAATCAACTGCGATGCATTTTGAAGTAAACCTCGAGAATAAAACCATACAAGTTGAACTGACAGTGCAAATAACTGTCACGAGGCTACAATTATAAAAAATTCAAACAGTTTTTTAATAAGAAAATTTCTAGTTGACAAACAAATTTTGAGAATCATTAGATAAAATTTGGTTTTGAAAGAACACCTACCCTGTTTCTAAAAGCAAAAGGTGGGTGTACTTTTGGCAAGGATCCTCATATACCCTTTATTACCCACAAAGCAGTGATTCATCCTACATCCTTTGCTCAAGGCACTGGCTCTATTAGCCAATCGATTCATAACTGTAGCCACCAACCCATACTTTAAAATTACACAAAGCATAGTAAAAAGGAGAAAGGAGAAATTTCATGAACTCAAATCAAAGAGTACCAACACAAGTAAGAGCCAAATTTCAGGAAAATTACAAATACTTGAATAACGAGAACGTCTAACCAATCACATTTACCACATCATTTGCATCAGTACAACTAACCCAACCATGAAAGTTAGCACGACATCCCACAATTACTAAATGAACTTGTTTTTAACCTCCCTGGGACTACATTAAAGTAAACAAGCTTCTTCGCATAATACATTGTGTGCTTTTTTTCCGATATACTTTTCCTTACTGATTAAAAGACTATACTTTGAGAAAAGAAGCATGTATAGTTAGAATCCAATTCAGGATATTAGAAAAATTTTATTTACAACTTTTATAATGTAAGTAAATTAGTTTAGATACTTTACTGAAGTAAATTAAAGAATTACAGTATTGATTAATGAGTGAATGGTTTTCTTCCTATTTTCATCTATCACCCTCTACTTATCTTCTTTTTCAATTTCTAGAAATTTCTTCTTATCCTTATGCTCGATAAGGTTCAAACCATTTTTTTCTTTTACAGAGCCAGAGTTGTTGATCAAGTTCACAAATATATCAATGATTCAATTGATTTTAGACCAATGTACCATGGAATAGTTTTTTTGTAATATGGACTGACCTCATGGATAAATAATTCTCCAGAATATAATGATCTGAAACTGATCTCCAGATCTTTTATGCAGTAAAAATCTCAAGCCGCTGGAAGAATATTCAAGGCAACCTCCTTAAGAGAAGGCATACTTTCCTGCTGGTGAATACAAAAATACTTGTTCCCCACTTTTCTAAGGACTTTCCAAGGCTCTGGATAGCACCTAAAGAAAAAACAATTGCAGATTTATTGAAAAATGATATAAATATTATAATGATTTTCTGTAAACAACTGCCACGAACAGACTTCAAATATCACAAGTTAAAAGAAAAAAGGATATCGTAGCTAGCAAACCTGAACAGTGTTCCTCCTTTTTGTCCCTTAAAATTGTGAATGTAATATATAGTCTCCATCATGGGAAAGAGAGACTTGGAAAGTGCGGCCAGCTTTGGGTAAAAGAAAGGTGGATAGTCTCAATTAATTAAGGACATCAATGGTGTAGGAGATATTCAAAGGTAAATTGATGGTAAAAGAAAACATTCAAAAACCTGATCTACAAAATTTATTGATCAAGCTAAAATCAAATATTTTATGAAAGGTATTCAAACGTCTCAGTAACTATGTTTTATGTTTTAATTTGCTTTGAAATAAATTATATTCTCTCCAATCTATTCAATTTGTGGCACAAAGAGAACAAAGTAGACATGGAGTAAGAAATGATGCTTTAGATAATGCATCTGCCATCTCATTTCCCAGACCAGTAATTTTATATTCAAAGGGAGATGTTTTCATGGAATACACGCTTCTTAATATTAAACATAAATGGATATATTACAATTACTTAGCAATCACTTAAAATAAAATGTCAAGAAACAACAATAGCGCACATCAGCATTAAAAATAAAAGCATGATGAAAATATCAAACACCAAATTTTAAGTGACACAATGAGACAACATTCTATTCATTGGTCCAACTTTTTCATCGTGTATTAGACCAATGAACAAATGGTTTATCACCATCTCTTAAAACTAGCTTTTTCTTCCAACATTATGCTAGAAAGGGTAATAACATATTGTATTTGAAGGTATTTTAAGAAATATGTTTGAGAAGTTTCTATTTTGAATTAATGGTAGTTTCTATTTTGAATTAAGAAAAAAATAGATGGGGCAGATGAAATTCATAGAGTTGAATGATTGAGAATTCTGGTCAGGAAGGGGTAGGAAAGCAAATCCTCAAATCTCTGTTAGAGAGAGATAGAAAGCATTTGAATCTCTACTAAAATATTGTATTTTAGTTGTTTATAAATATTTAAACGTGTTGGTGTGTGCTGTAATTGTGAATTTGACAGCAATTGTGGCAATTCCTAACACATTACTGAAGCAATAACGCTGGTGGTTCATCAAACAAGAGCAAGTCAGAGATATAAATAATTGAAATAATTAGAAATTGAGTTAATCTCAATTACCGGCTTAAACATTGGTTTTTAGGTAATTTAACTATAGAATAATATCTCCAAAGACATTTACGGAAGAGAAATGAGATGAAAAAGAATTTGGGTGTATAATCTGGAGAAATTGTGAAGGATACAACCAGACCTTATACGATCAAGTTCTCCGTTAAATATAATCAATTTTCTGCCAGTATTCACCACTGCTTCTTTGTAAAGTTCTTCTACCACAAGCATTTCTAGATCCAAGACAATAATGATGATGAAGAAACAACTAATAAATGTGAAAGAGAATGCTCAACTTACCATTGACATTAAAATAAGGGTAGGCAACTAAGAACAGCTCATCTTTTGCATTCACACGGTCAGCCATTTTCACTTTTTCAACAAAACCAAAATCTTCAAAAAATGATGGCTTTGTTAGGTAATCCAACTTAAAGCAAGCTCCCTCAAATATTGATTGTTTAGCGAATTTAACTTCATTGGCCTCTGGAAAAAACTGAAAATTTTTGTGTGAAAGATAAAATAAATATCAAATTCAAGCCAAATTCGCAAGGCAACATAACACCAAAAGGCATCCTAAATTAGCACCTTATATTATAAACTTCTATATAGTTTCTTAAAATGTTTCACAATTTGTGGCTTGCTTGAAAATTTATCTAAACTTTGAAAACTGTTGGAAACGCACTGCTATGACACTAAAGATATTGCTGGGAGAAGACGAGTTGCGATAAGGTAAAATGATACGCGGTTAGAACAATACCACTCTAGTTAGTGCAGCTTTCTCTGGACGTATAAGCTGATCACAAAATTCACGAATTAATGACATGCTTTCAGTCATTTCTATTCCACCTTCACCATCACCTGAAATAAAAGGATAAATGGACTACTAGTGATAAAAAAAAACTGAAGGAGAAAAACCATTGTGCTGGCAGATAGAACCTGCCAACCTGGTACAGATTCTAGTCCAGCAGTTGGAAACTCAATCTCCTGCAGCAAACACTGTTCAATCAGAAAATTCCTTATGCAATTCTTTTACTACTTAGTAACTAATTGAAACTACCCAAACGAACCATCAATTGTTTGTTGTCCTTTAAAGCCAATTCCGTTGCCTTTGTGGCCTGTTGATTGTGTCATCACCAAATTTGAAATTTAGTTAAAAAACAAGGGCTGAAAATGTAGTAGAGTAAACCGATGTTGAGAATTAAATTAATAATACTACTATGCATTAAAAAAGAAGAAGAGAGACTTATTGGATAGTCAAAGAAATCGGGATTATTTTCAAACCTACTTCCGCTCATTATGTAACTTTAACTGTCGTTTGCCATTACAAAGTAATAAAAAATAATAAAAATAATAAATAAATAAATAACTCCTCTTTGCAAGCTCACAAATACAAATAATCCATGATTCTTAACAATAGAAAATTAAAAAATCAAAGTTAAAAAAATATACAATGTCAATGAACTAAGAAAGATCTTTGATGGACGAAGAATGGGAGCTCCTTGACGAGAGCATTGAAGGAAAAAATGTCATAAAAATGCTTTGATATGTCAATGATTAGAAGAAGCAAACAATCTAAATGTCATAAGCCAAATAGATGACACTTCACCAAAATAGAAGAAGAACTCCAATTCAGCATTCTAGTTTTTGAAGGCAAAGAAATGAGAAAAGTCAAAACTATGTGCTTAAGAAGATGCCCTGCAACTAACATTCTTAATTAAGTTGAAACTTACAGTAAAGGCCTTAATATTTTAAAACCCTTAATATCTTTTACATTCAAGCATTATACTTTGAACAAAAATATTATAATAATCAAACAATTTAGTCAATTTGACATGTCAGAAACCAGGTAACATTGGCAGATTTAGTAATGTACATCACTATTTAATCCAGATTGGAGTGTAATAGTGATTATCATACTATTAAGACATGAGCTGATAAGTAAAAGACTTAATTTACATGCACTGATGTTTTTTTGAGCAGGTAACTCGCCACAGTAGACATCAGCGAAAGCAGAAAATCAAGGTTCACAGCCCAGAATTTACAAGTGACATTTTAAGGGTGAATAGAGATGGCATCTCCGAACATCTAATTACGAATATGACGCGATCAAACCAAAAAAAAAAAACATCCAATAGTATTAATCCGAATCTAGAAGGAAATTAGTAGTGATCACGGACATAAACATGGCGCGGTAACAACTAAAGCTCACTTGTTCGAGAAGCTCCGAGTAATCGCTAGGAAACGAAACGTCTGTTCGAAGTGAAGCACTGCTGCCTCCGGAATCCGATTTCGCCATTGGCGTTAAATTTCGATTCCCCAACAATGCCAGGGGTTTACGAGAAAAGCTAAACCTTCCATAATATTCCTTGAGGGAGAAAGTGGTGGAACAATCAAACTACGCATTAAAACAGATACTCGAGAACGGAGAGAGAGAGAGAGAGAGAGAGAGAGAGAGAGAGAGAGAGAGAGAGAGAGGAGAAGAAGAAGAAGAAGAAAAGAAGCAAGCTGAAGCAAAATTCGAATTCGCAGTACCTTTGGACGTTGAAGAGAGTGAAGCGCGGCGGGAACATTAGAGTTGACGCCAAAAATGGAGTTGGATACCGCCATGTTTTCTCCAAACTTGCGCCACTCCTCTCCCAGATAACACCCCTTCGTAGTCGTTCATTCCATAACTTTGTTTATTAATCTAAAATAAACAATAATAAAATAATTTTAATCCCAAAATCGAAATAATAGGTCCCAGATCAACCCAAGTTTTTTTTTAACTAAAAAATTATGAAAAAATGATAAAATTTTAAAAAAAAGATAAATATAATAAATTAAATACAATATTTAAAATAAATACAAATAGGTAACATACAAATTAAAGGTGTAAATCTAACTATTAAATATTAAAATGAAAAGAAAATACAATATACAAAATAAATCTGAGTATGTAATATTAAAATGTATTCTAAAAAACTAAATATAACATAAAGAAAAAAATACAGTACTATTATCGATATTTCAATTATTGATTAATCAAATAAACTCAAGTATTTAAATTTCTAATCTAATTAATATAAAACTATTTATCTAATACAAAAAAGAAAACCAATATTAATTTATCAACTTCTAACCAACAATTTATCAAATCAATCAACAATCGGCTAAAATTAATTCATTTTGCGTTAATTTATCAACAAAAAAAAATGAGTTTACACACAATGAGTGAGTCGTGACCGTAACAACTGAAGACTGAAGAGTGAGCACGGAGCACAGGAGGTGAATCGGAGCAGAGCGAAGCACGGAGCAATGGAGGCGAGGCGAATCGGACTTCAGAGCAGCCGAGCATGGATCGGAGCGCAAAGAACGTAGCACGGCTGCACGGGAGTCGAGAGTGAGGGAGAATGCCGGAACGGGAGTCGAGAGACGGGTAGAACGACGGAATAGGATTGGGATCGAGAGTCGCCGAGTCGAAAGTCAGACTGTCGGAGTTTGGTCTCTGATGATAAAATGAGAAATGAACAAGGTAGGGCATGAATTGGTCGGATTTTGCAAAAAAAAAAAAAAAAAAAAAAAACAACGCAAAATGGCTAAAAAGGTTTGTGGATTTTTTTAAGGTTTCGTGGTTATGGCCTATGTTTGCTTAAATATTGTAGGGAAACGAACAACCGTTGTAGAGATGGTAACCCTCCGTTCTAACCCTAATTTTAACATTGGACAACTGTGCTCTTAAAACGGCCGTCCGTTCTCGTCTCTGATGATAAAATGAGCAACCATTCTTGTAAAGCTCCGTGGAATAGACGGTTGTGTTTCGAAAAACGGTCGTCCAGTATGGAGCCCGTGCATAGTACATGAAACAGACAGTCTTCACTCCTTAATTGTTCAGTTGATCTGACTTGTCTAGAACGAATGACCGTTGTTTTTAGATTAGTCGTATCTGTTTTCGAGAATATACATTGAAAAAAAGTGATCGACCGTCCGACATAGTTTGATTTATTATGTTTTTTTATAGTTTAAAGTTTATATTGATAGAATTGATAGTTTATGATTTAAAAAAAAAACTCATAGTTTATGAGTTTACTCTAGTATGTTTGTTCTACAAATATACTTATTGACGTGTCAAACAATGATTAATGCAATTAATAGTAGTTTGTTCCATTAAACAAGTATATTTATACAGAACAATAAAAAAATAGACGTAATATTAGTCGAATTAAAATTAAGTAAATAATTAGATTTATTTTCATCTCAACTAGGATTGAAATGGAACAAATCAACAAACTACTCTTCCTTTCCTTTATTTCTTGTTTTAATTTTTTTAATTTGACTTCAAATCTAAACTATTGATTCTAATTTTGGCCAATCAAATTTTGGTTAACTAAGATGGAAAAAAGTTTGATTAATTATGGAAGACTCTCCAGTTAAACTAATTCATCAAGCAAACATATTATAACATCAATTCAAAATGTTTGATTTATCCAAACTCATTCAAAATAAACAAAGGTCATTATCAAAATAGTTCTCGTGTTTACTCTAGCCAAAATTGTCTATAATCATTCATTGCTTTTGATTTTTTTCTGAAGCAAAATTAATGTTTTTCCGACCATTTTCATCGTCGAAACTACTCATATTCTTCTAATTAAACTGATTAATAGAAAAAGCTTGAGAATCGAAGAACATACTATGACTATAGTCCCTTAAACCGAATATTTTCTTAAAAAAAGAGACCAAATCAAAAGAAAAAAGGTAATTATCATTGTGAACCTCAAACTATTGAGTTTCATATTTTTAAATATTAAACTATAAATTTTAACAATTCAAACCTTAACCTATTGAAAAACTAATAAAATAAACATTGGCGGACTGTCTATTTCCGTTCTTTCTCATTTTTTGCTATAGAACGGACGCACTGTTGAAAACACAGTGCGTCCGATCTCGAGTGGAGGGTGGTGACCCTCCGACAGATCGTCCGATCTCTCTTTTTGTATAGAGAGCGGAGGGTCACCATTCTCCGACAGTGC
Organism: Begonia peltatifolia; assembly: GCA_022433055.1. Lineage (NCBI taxonomy): Eukaryota > Viridiplantae > Streptophyta > Magnoliopsida > Cucurbitales > Begoniaceae > Begonia > Begonia peltatifolia. The sequence goes on from CM039523.1 coordinate 1,758,237, forward strand.
ATCTTATCTTTAAATTTGTTAATACCATATTTTTTCGATCTTTTCAGATTATTCGAATCGATATATACTGAAATGACTGAGAGATCATATGCTAGGCGAAATGGTGGACTGTCGGAACATCAGAGACCTACATCTTCACAAGCTGTAACTGCTCATCACAAGCCTGGCTGCGAAATTCACTAGACCAAAATTTCAGCTAATTCGACCGTGGCAGCCTCACTACTGGCCGGTTGACAATTTAGCTTGTGAAGACATAAGTCCCGACGTTCCGGCGGTCCATCCTTTCGCCTAGCTTATGATCTCTCAGCTATTTCAGTATATGCCGATTTAAATAATCTGCAAATATAAAAAAAAAAAATAGTATTAGCAAATTTAAATATAGGACGCACTGTCGGAGGGTGATGACCCTCCGCTCTCTATGCAAAAAGAGAGATCGGACGTACCATTGGAGGGTCACCACCTTCCGCTCGAGAATGGACGCACTGTGTTTTCAACAGTGTGTCCGTTCTACGGCAAAAATTGAGAACAGACGGACTGTGTTTTCAACAGTGCGTCCGTTCTACAGTAAAAAATGAGAACGGACGGAGATAGGATATCCGCCAAAGTTTATTTTATTAGTTTTTCAATAAATTAAATTTTGGGTTGTTAAAATTTATAATTTAAAATTTAAAAATATAAACCTCAATAGTCTGAGGTTATCAATGTTAATTATAAAAAAAAAAACAACATGATTCAAAACATTAAAGACAAGAGGTATTTTGATTTTATTTCACAACTAATCTCTGAATTTAATTGCTAAAACATGGTTACAACGTGTAATATGTCGTTGGATCATTTAAAATCGACGTTAAAAATTCTAAAAATTTAAAACCAAATATAAATTAAAATAACGATTGTTATATTTTCTTAACATGATATAATAATAAAATAAGGAAGTAAGAATGTGGGCATACTAGTCAACTCATACTTTTAACAAAATGTAAAGATTATTTGTCCAAAAACTTTTGTGTCATTTTTCCGAATTCATTTTTAACTGACCCACCGACGATCAATATCATATCCGCTCCCTCAAAACACTTGTAACGTGATTTGAAGCCATGATGATTACTCTCGGAAGATGCACAACAAAAAGCTCTGCACTTTTTAGCTCTCTCAATCACTGCTTTTAAACATCGTAAGTTCTTCTTTTTCGACCCAATCATTCCATATTCACCCGTGTATGATTCTCGGAAAAGCGAATTTTGATCTATTTGACCTTTGTTTTTTTTTTTTTTTTTTATATAAGTTTCGGTCGTTTTCGGAAGTTTGTTTTGCTCTGGCTTTTGCTTTTGCTTTGAGGATTTCGATTCGAGCAATTCGTCTAAGCCTTCTACTTCTGTTCTAGTTTTGATCTCGGGCTTCAACGTTCGATCGAGCATTTGGGGGATTATTACTTTTCGGCAAGATAAATTAAATTGGACGATTTTTCTGCTGGTTTTCTGTTTCGTGTTTGTTGAGTCTGCTTTCAGAAATACAATTCTTAAATCTCATTGTTTGTTATGTCCGAGCAGCTTAATGTCATTTGATTTTGAGATTCTGAACTTGTATCGAGGTCCACTAGAACGAAACGTTATCGATTGTTGAGCGAATGATTCACTATATTGAGTTTATTTCGTTTTAATTTCCAATTTGAAGTGTACTTCCACGTTTTTTTACTGTAACTTTGAGAATGCAAAATCCTTCGAGTTGTAAAGGGAATTCGTCTAATTGAAGTTTGTCTTTTCAATAACAGATTAGAATTGGGTTATTCCTAGAAGAGAAAGGCATTGCAGAGAATCATCATGCGCTAAGTGATTGAATTTCATTAATAAAAATATGGGGTCTTTCAAAGGTCATGTTCTTCCAGGAACACTGTTTCTTTTGGTTGGCTTGTGGCACACATGGAGCAGTTTGGTTCGATTTGTTTCAAATCCCAAGTCATTTCGGGTGAGGGTTTGGAATCCTGTTTCTGGATTTGATGGGAAGCTCAAGTACTTGGAGCTTTATGTTATCACAATTGGCGCCTTTATTGATTTGTGTATTGAGCTTTTATATTCGACCCACCTCAAGTTCTTCGTTAATGGAGTTTTGAATCCTTCTCACATGAATGATTTTGAGCATTCGGGGATGCTTCTCATGTTCTTTATATTTGGTGTCGTCTCTCTGCTTTCAGAAAAGACAAGGTTAGCTACATTCATTGTTTAATCTTTGAAATTCCTTTTTTTCTGACGCATTTTTTCTTGTCAGTTTAGAAAATGCGGGAAAAAACAAAGATTTGGGAGTTGCTTAATCATACTGATCTTGAAACTGATCTGTGACAGAAATGATAAGAACTTGACGGTTAACATAGGTGGTGTGGTATTTGCAGTGTCTTGATGTAATATTTAGAAAACTATATTATCTAAATTAGATATGTCTAAGCGGCATATAACAAGCTTTCCCTTCTTTCACCATTTAGAATAGAACGTGTGAAGATACAGAACGACAATATTTATATGATTAGGAAAAATGAGAAATATAAGTCAAATGCTTTGTGTATTTGAATCTTCCAATCAGTTGTGCTTTTTGAGTACTTTGATAGAGATACTTCATTCCAGGGAGCTTTCTAACTCATTCCCTGATTTCTTTTTCTTTTGGTTTGTTATGTTTATTTTCAAACATTACTTCACTTCTCATACAAGTTATTCGACAGAGAAACTAGTTACCAACTCTACTCATCATCTTACCTGCTATAACTTTGGAACTATTTGGTTCTAGTTATTCGGATATTTGAATTCTAACGTAAGTTAGATGTTTTTGTCGCCATCTAAACTAATTCCGTTAGTTTCATCTTTGCTAATTAAAACAAAGGAAAACAAATTTGCTAATGTTTCTGGAAAAATTTGATTTTTCAAGAATTTGTTAATTCCTATTTTTTTAAAAGCATGAAAACAATTCGTAAACTGGCTCTTATTACTCTCTAATATAATTCACATTTGACCTCAATCCTTAATAAATTCCTTTGTTTTAGATTTCTTCGTTTGCCAGAAGAAGCACTCTGCTTAGTGGCTGCCTCAGCTTTCTGTGCAGAATATCTTCTATTCTACTTCCACTCAACATCACATAAAGGCCTTGAGGGCTATTACCATCTCCTTCTCGTCCTTTTGATAGGACTATGCATTTTTTCTATCATTGGCGGAGCCTTAATACCGACAAGCTTCCCTCTTGATCTGTGTAGTGGCATTGCTATAACTCTTCAGGGCCTATGGTTTTATCAAACGGCTTTTACCCTTTATGGCCAATTGATGCCTCATGGTTGTTCCCTCAAGGAAAATGTGATCTCATGTCGCTCAGCCGATAGTGAGGTTAGGGGAGAGCTGCTAGCAAATTTCCAGCTTTACCTTATGGTTTTTCTTGTTCTTGCTGGAGTTTGTGGAGCTTATGTTTTTGCAGCTGCAAAATATTCAAATTATGATATTAGGAGGTTGAATAATTTCCAGGATGGATCGGATCAAGATTACATGAAGGTATGAATCTTTTGCTTTTCTTTTCTTTGAGCTAAAATGCAAAAAAAAATTAAAAAAAAATTATCTGAACTCTTGAGTTTTGTCAATAACACCTCATAAAATTTATTCCTTGTATTTTAAATCCTTACACTTTTCGGTTTGTATCCAAAAGTCTTTTCTGTGAAAATTTTATGTCGATTTAACGATTTAAGCACCTGCTACTGCTAGTTGTGTCAATTGTTAAAAATCCACATCATATGTCATTTGGTGATTCTTCAATTTCAGTTTTCAGGTTTCCGATTTAATTTTTAAACTGTGATGGAGGATAAAATTTGAGAAGTCTCAAAACCCAAATTGAAGGAATATGCCTCAGATTGGACAAACAACTAGGAGACATATGATGTGGATTCGTGATAGTTCGCATGAGTGAAATAATTACCGAATGATTTTTGGAAACAAATCAGCAAGAGCAAGGACTTAGAAAGTACAAAAAATAGTTTAAGGAGCTTTTTTTTTTGTTGGAAAAAGTCCAATTTAACCTTAATCTATGAGGTCAAGGGCAAATTGAACTCTAAACTATATTTAGATACAAATTAAATATTATATTATCTCTAAGAAACAAGTCAATTTTACTGTTACTCATGGTTAAATATACTCGCGGTTATCCACATTTTAAGTGAGAGCAACTTAATTTCGGCCAAAGTTAGGGCGAAACTGCGAAGATCTCACGCGGCAGTAGACAAAATCATTCGAAATTAGGGTGAAATTGCGAAGAAATTGTGTGGAAAATCAAAGCTGTGAACAAAATCGATGGAGGGCTATTTATTGGAGGTCGAAATTTGCCAGGATCGTGCAAAAAATAGTCGGAGATGGAAGCTAGGTTTGCTCGCGGTCGCCTGCATTTCGCATTGGGTTGACCTCGAGTAAAAACGAGGGCAATCTTGCTTAAAACGCGGGCTACCGTAGAGGTTGCCCTCACTTAAATCTCGGGCGACTGCAAGTGTATTTAATGACGAAGGTTGACTTGTTTTCTGGAAATACTTTGAGGTTTAATTTGTACCAAAATTTAATACCATAGTTTAAGGTTTAAATTAGATTTTTCTTTTTTTTTTTCCTTGCATTTTTGCTTGATATGATATTAACTTTATGATGTGTAAATCAGGAAGAACTTCTAACATCGCTTAGTACATAGACAGATTGGATAGAACATAAGGATCATAACACCATCTCTTAGTATAAAACCTCTGAGACTATATGTAGTGGCAAAAGATAAGAAATTATTTAGACAACATCTACTTGTATTTCTAAGAATTACATGAACATAATCTCAATCCATATGACTCTCTCATTGCCAAACTTAAAACTCCATCTTATTATGTTTTATATTTTATGGAGAACTTAGCTGATCTTGCTCCGAAGGATTTATTTTGTTCCAATTTGGTATAGTTTGTGCTGTAAATGATGGTGTATTGGATTGCAGGTTTCAAATGAAGAGGAACTCACAAATTAATATGGTCATTTTGTAGAGATATGATGCCCTTCAAGTGCAAGAAATAAGGTTAGTGTTAACCTACTGTAGTAGTACTTTTGATTAGCATTTAAAAGTTCTAAATTTGTTTCATTTTGTATCGTTTGATGAAAAATTGACGGTTCAGATCAAATTACCAGTTTGATTCTTTTAATATTCTACCCAATATGATCTGTACCATTTATCAGGGGATCTAGAAAAGATAGAAAACTTAAGTTTATTCTAGCTGCTTGCAGCCTTTAGTTATTTTGTTTTTGAATATTTATTATGGCTATTTGAATCAATACTAAATTACGGAATTAAACTCCTCGTTTCGACTCCAAAGCATAAGTTTCGAACTCAAACAAACTCTCAAGGGAGCTTTGCTCAACTAAAACACCCCCTGTACAACGCCAGAATCTTAGATATTGGTGGACTTTAAATAATGTTACTAGTCATGACATGGAATTAGATTTGTTCGTTAGATGATTTTTTTAGTAACGCAAAGTTTAAGGATGAATCATTCGTGTTAGCGGTAATTGAAATGATGCTGAAGACATTGGTACTTCTAATGACAACCTCGGATTTATATCTGCACTTCGACTTTAGATGAAAGATGATAATTTATTTACTTATTTCTTAGCAAAATGGATCTCAAATTTGTAAACAATCATGTTTTGGTCCAAATTGATCACGGTCACACAGATCGGTATGGGTTACTCCTGAGCCTTGTCAAATTTGTGTTACTATGCAGAATGAAGGAAAAACAGAGCCAAAGTTCAACAAAACTAATCTATTAAAAGAAAAAAAAAAGAAACAGGAAATCAAAAGACACAGAACTAACAAGAATTAAAAGTAGATGTCATAAGAACGTTGGAAATAGGAAAAGATTAGTGGGGAATGATTAACAGACCTATGCATACTTTAATTAGAATGACTCTTTAAGAGTAGTCTAATCTCTATCTTTTGCCTTACTCTTCCTGTTTACATGTCTGTCCTTTCATTACTCTCTCTCTCTCTCTCTCTCTCCCCTCGTTATTTTTCTCTTTATTTTTGTTTAGATTAAGTTTTTGTTTGCAAAACATTCATTTTCGTTGGCGATCGACAACATTGTTCCATCGTTTATTGTGTCTGAAGCTTCATATACACATTACCCATAGAATGATTCTATTAAACCACGTGCCATTTGTTTATTATTTGAATAATTTTATATAAAATGATTGATCAATGATAGTATAATAGTTAAAGAATGACACCCATCACGTGTTTTAAATTTTGAGATGTGCAGAAAGATCTAACACGAGAGAGAGAGAGAGAACACTTTTAGAGACATGTCTATTTAACTATTTTTAGCAACTAAAATAATGCATGCATGCATGGGTATGTATGTGTAGATATGCATAAAGAGAGGCGAAAATATGGAAGCAGGGAGGAGAGAGAGAGAATTTGAATAAGTTGTTTGGCCCGAGAAGATGAGTGAGACGATGGGTTTGGATATTGACTATACTTTTCTTGCTCAGGAAGATCTTAGGGGGAAACCTCTTTACCAAAAGCTAGATTGCCTACTACCCTCCATGCACATTGCACAGAGAGAGAGAGAGAGAGAGAGAGAGAGAGAGAGAGAATATGAGTTGTCTCGTTTGTCCCTTCATTCCAAGAATTCTTTCCGTAGTCTAGAAAGAAATAGAGAGAGAGAGAGAGAGAGAACGCAGGAGCTGTGTCTTAATTGTAAGAATGCTTTGCTTAGTCTGGAAGAGAGAGAGAGAGAGAATGAGTCGGGTAACTGTTGTCTCTTACTTCCAAGAATTCTTTCCTTAGTTTAAGAGAGAGAGAGAGGGAGGGAGAGAGAAAGAGAGTGGCGGATAAAGACAAGAACAAAACAGGAAGACGACTGAGTTGTGTCGTCAAAGCTTGAAAAGAAAAAGCACAGAGCTTAAAAACCCACATAACATTGCTTAAAAACGCTGACAACCGACATCAGCAGGTAAAAGCAATAGCTCCTCTCTCTCTCCCCCCACAGAAGCCTAATCGATTCTCTCTGAGCCGTCAGTCTGCACCAGCTCAGACATAACCCCGCCGATCGACTTGTCACCGGTCACTGCCGGTACTCTCTAGTCTCTCCCCCCCACCACAACGCCTGCTCAATTGTACTACCTCCTCAGCTACCATTATCTCCCCGATTAGATTTCTCATTTCTGATTTATTTTAATGTTTCCTTCCTAAAGCTAAAGTCTTGTCACTCATCTTCATGCTTTCACTTTTTTAAAACCAATCTTATATATTAAAAGAAATCTTATATATATATATATATATATATATATATATATATATATATTATATTTACAACTTAAAAGTTAGAAATAATAATAATAAAATGATAATATTCATTTTATTTAATGCCTATTTAGAAAGAGACAAATGTGAAAGAAATATCAAAAGAAACACTGAATAACTTCAATTCCAATTTCGATACGTAATCAGAGAATTGGATTCTTTCAACTGGCGCCTAATCTCATCCAAGTACTTCATATTAATATTAATATTAATATTTACAAATTAATTATTGATAATATTAATATATTACAAATCATTAATGCTAATATTTTACATTCTTTTGTGATTACTAATCATGTTGCCAAATTGGAGAACAATTTGAGAGAGTATCCTCTTCTTATTTTGTCTACTTGTCCCATTCTTATTGTCAATCTATTTTGCTTATTTAATTTAAAAGTAATATATTTTTTTTTTTTTCTCCAAGTTCTATTTTTTTTTCTCTTCTTAATTTTATTGTCGTAAAACATTATGTTAAAAAAATTAATTTACTTTTAATTTTAATTTTATATATCGTGTTCCTCTTGAAGACTAATTTTTTTTTAGTAATGTAACATTTAATCTCTTGAATCTTAATTTACGACGTGATAAATATTACTTGATATAATTGTTATAATAAATTATAAATAATTAATCATGTTTGTAAGATAATTAATTAGGATAAAGATATTTATAGCCAATGAAACATTTGAATTTATAAACCCATAATTAATTACGTATTAGTCATAGATTTATTAAATTAATTTTAAATAATTAATTGGAATGAAGAAATTAACCCAATTTGAATTGATGGGATAGTTCCATATTTTGCACTAACCACTAAACCAGTAATCACCCTTCTATGATTTGTTTCATTATCATACAGCCAATGAAATACTGCCACGTTCGCAAACCTAGATTAAAAATAACTCAAGCCCCTACCTCCCTTTTACATCACAACACGTGGGCCCCACATGTCCTCCCTCCTGATGACCGAATCTAACCCACACCACTCTTTTCCGTCATCTGACCCCTATTTTTTAAAAATAAATTATAAATAATTAATATATTATATTAATGACGTAAATTATTATTTGATATGAGAATAATTATTTTAAAGAAATAAAGTGATAATAACATTGAATGCTGCTAAAAAAATATTAGTTATTATGAAAATTTAATTATTATGAATATGATATTTATTTTATCACAATTTATAATTATTATATAATCAATTATTTTTTTATTAAATTAAAATGCGCGGCAGCCAGCACAAGCCCTCTATTGCATTTACGCACGCTTTGTCGTTATCTAACGGCAATATCTAACGCCGTGAGCCGTCTCCATTTCTATATATATACATGGATTTGCCCGTTGTACTCTGTTTCGTCTGTAGTTTTCCGATTTGTAGGTTTCTTTCCAACGTAAAACCCGGAGTCCAAATATCCGAAACTTTCCCTCCTTATCTCGACGTTTCGGAATCGGACGAATCTCCTCAACTGGCCATTACATCGCCGGCATTTTCCCCGGCGATTGTTATGAGCAGTCTTTTCCTGGAGCTGATTTTGTTCGGCGAGATTCTAGGGATTTGATTGCTGGTGCTTGCGGTTCTTGGGGAGAGAAAGCGTTTGTGTCGTTTGAAAATCGAAAAGCATTTACGACAAATTGATGTAATGTGTAAGAGATTTTTCTATAACTGTTCCTCTATATTTATTTTCAAATTCCTAGCATCCATACTGTTTCTCGCTCTATTGCCCGACCTCTTTATCGGAGCGTAATCGTTTCGTTTTTCGTTTAATTTTCGCCTAATTTCGTTCAAATACGAATTCTGTCTAACTTCCTTTAACCTAATTTCGCTTCGATTGTGCTTCAGCTCCGTGAAGAAACTTGACTAATTAAGAAGAGAAAAAAACGATTAGAAGACGGGCAACTGTGAAGTTTTTCATTGAATGCTGAGAATGAAAATGGAGGAGTGACAGTAGGGGCCGCCGAGGACAAAGGCACGTAAATCACAGTTGGCGACTGCTTCGGTAAGTCGTTTTCGACTAATAAATATTCAAGTTGAGTATTTATGTTTATATAATCGTTTTCATGCTTCTTCATCCATGCTCTGTCCCATTTCTTCATTTTCTCTCTCTCTAGAATTGTCGGTTTCTCTCTCTTCCAGTCGCTTTTGGGCTTCTCGGGGAAGGGAAAGTAAAGACACCCCAGTGTAATTGTTGTTTTTGTGTCAGAAAATTGGGCATTAAATAAAGAAAAGCAACATTAGCAAAATCGATCTCGCACATCGGTCACTTCGATCTATGCTTTGCTTTCTTTTTTAATTATCATTTTTATCTCATCCTCCTTTTCCCAGTCGTCTCTGATCCCGAGTTCTTCTTTTCCTTTTTCCCCTTTCTCTCTCTTATTTGTTTCCCGGTCATTTTAAGTAATAATAATGCTGATTGTTTTACAGTCTGAGATTCCTTTGACGCAGTCTTCCAGGATAGGAATTTTCCCTTCTTTTCTTGGCAAACAAACAGACGCATGTGGATGCTGTATTTTCAAGTCATGACTATATGATGATTCAAATCTTACGCTGACCCGTATTCAAATCTTCATTTATCTTCTTCCATTACACTACCCTTCTTCCACAAAACAGTGTGCGGCGTAAAAGAATAGTTCTTGGAACAGATGGGATTGCCATTCAATGAAATAATAAGTCATTGAAAACTTATACATCGTTAATTTTAAGACTAAGTGACGGATAAACCCATAATAATTAGAAGAAAAGTAACATGACCTGGTAAGTTCAAAAAATGTTAATATTTAGGAAATTACTAATAATTCCAACATAATTTATCATTAGCAGATAGCAATTGCGAAAGTTGGCGGCAAAAATGTTTCGATGCATAGTATGTACGCCACAAACTGCGGATGACGGCAGCGAGAAGCGGGAGGCGCGTGAAAGTACGACGCCCAGTTCAAAGGAAGCTGTCAAAAGCCTGACGACGCAGGTTCGAATAAACACTCTTTCGCTCTCTTGTCTGTGTTTTAATATAATATCCTTGGTTGCTCCGTCTATAATCCGTATCAAGAAAGTTAAAATTAGGAAGTGTAGAGTTCCACCCTGGAAGCATCTTCTCGAATATAAGTACTTTTTACAGGTTCGGGGCCCATAGCATGTTCGTGTTTAGATTTATTCTGCCACGTCGTACGACAACGTGTCAATCCTATGTGGCTTTTTTTTTTGTTGCTAAAAATACTTTAATATTACTTTGTTTAAAGGGAAAGTTTTTCTTCTAATGGGAATGTCTAAGAAATAGAAATAATGACAAAAAAATTGTCTTTAATAGACATTACTATTAAAGTATTTAGGTTACTACGTAAATATTGGACCACATTTTCTCTATTTAAAATGTAATTTCCTTCTCTACTGTTGATTACCATTACTGGCAGATTAAAACTTGTCGTTGTTCATTTATATTTTTTGTGTATTTTTTTATTATTTACTTTGCTTTTTATATTTTTGTTTCTGCTTGAATAAAATTACTGTAAAAACCTTGAGTCAACATCCGAGTCCCATTCAATTTAAGTGGGATAGTGGGAACGAATACCTAAAATGTTGGTTCTTTATTTCATCCTCCTTCAAAAGCTATACTTTTAGCTCTTTTTCTTTATCTTATGATTTGTTAACGCAATGATTATGTTAAGAAAGTTAGGCTAAGATACACTATACAACTAGAAGCTGTGCCTTAGTATCTAATTCTCGTCTCAAATGCTACTTGCTATTTTATCTTGTTCGTAGATTCCTTCCTATCTCACTCGAAATTGCTATCTTTATTTTTAATTTACCAATGCTACAAAGATGCATATGGTAAATAGTTGTTTTCTTAGCTCATTGAGGATAGGAGTAAGACTCATACTCATACATGGGAATATTAGTGGAAGGTGAGTCAATCAATTTGGAGATCTTTAGTTATCATTACGAGCTAGTTATTTATGGAATTCAGTTTCTAAAGTAGTTTCTTTCATTTATTGATTCAAATCATAAATTAACGTGAACAAACTTTATTTGAAGACAAACAATTCCTTCATCTTCACTGAAAATGTGATTCCGACTACTGACAGCGTATTCCACCATAAGCAGCATTGGAATTCTTTGGAATAAGCAGTTTATGATCGATGCAGCCAGATAGATTATATATATAAAGAATATATAAAGAATAGCTATGAGTGAGTTCTTTGGTATCACCCATCAGGCCCACCTTCAAATGCTTGTAGATATGCTGTTTCAACTTGGCCACGACATTCTCTTTTGAAATAGAGAAAGGTGGTATCTTTTTGTTGGTGGCCTTTTCTTTTTTAGGTACTTAGATCGCCGGCATCTGTACCCATGCAGTGCGGTGGAGTGGTTCCAAATGGATTGTATTTTTGAACATTTTACATGCACATGATTTTGTACTTCATATTTCCTTTTGAAGGAAATTGAATTAGTTTTAGAGTTGAATAAGCAATGTAGTGCTTATTAAGAGTTCATTTTTTGAAAATGATTCATGCTATGCGCCAATCATTGGATTATGTACTTCAGTAGGATTCATCTGGCAACGACAAAACATCAATATTTTGCAGTAATAATTTTTAATGCAATTTTGGTAAACCAATCGTGACTTAGATGGCATGATTGTGTTTTCTATTAGTTAAAAAATTCTTAACTTAACAAATAGATCCGGAACAAAAACTTTATAAGCTTTATTTATATTTAGTGAATATTTATTAGTATTTTGGTAATGAGAAGTCAATGTTGTGCAGATAAAGGATATGGCATTGAAATTCTCTGGTGCTTATCGACAAGGCAAACCATGCTCAGGCCCAAGTAGTTACAGAAAAGGACAGAGACCTTACCCTGACTTCGATACTGCTTCAGAAGGAATTCCATATCCATTCTTTGGAGGTGCAAGCTCGAGTTCGACCCCGGCATGGGATTTCACAAGTGCTAGTCGCCACCCTGCTGCAAGATTGGATGAAGAACTTGTATCTGCTAGTGATGTTTTGCTTGATAACGAGAATGAGCCCAAAGAATGGATGGCACAGGTGGAGCCAGGAGTGCACATTACGTTTGTGTCTCTTCCACATGGGGGTAATGATCTAAGACGAATTCGCTTCAGGTATGATGAAACTTTTTATCCTGGATATTAGTTTCATTGCCTACTTTTAAAAAATTTACGCTTTTGGATTGAAATAGTTATATATTGCCTATAGAAACTCTTATATATAACTTTTAGATGACTGAAATCTTATTATGTGTGAAGATTATATTTTTGGTTATTAATTATTCAGTACAAGCAGGATTATATTTTTGAATTTTCCATAGTTATTCCTCCTTTTTGTACACTTCATTCATTGCTATGTCTAATAATATAAAAAAAAAAAAAAAGAAAAGAAATTTATCAGTAAAAGCAGAAGTTGACATTATTCAATGTTCATTTTGAAGCCGAGAAATGTTTAACAAATGGCAAGCGCAGAGATGGTGGGGTGAGAACTTTGACCGGATAATGGAGCTCTATAATGTACAAAGATTTAATCGACAAGCTCTACATACTCCACCAAGGTCTGAAGATGAGGTATGCCTCAATGTATTGATAGAATCTGAATTAGTTTTACCAATTGACCTAATTGTTTTAGATTGAGTTTCTTCTGTTAGACAGATTATTATTTTTTCCACGTGAGTTAAGTGAACTGCACATTAAAACGAACACATTTTGAGTTGTTTATCGATACACATCTTAATTTGTTTACTTAATTTAATACTAAACGAACAGCTGCACACACGGGACAGTTCACTTATGTTCAGTCCATTTTTTTATGTTCAAATGAAATTTAATCACATAGATCAGATTATACGTCTCCCCTGGTCACGCGTTGCCATGTTTCATAAAATTGAACTTCCCTGTCTCTCTCTCTCTCCCCCTCCCTGTCTTTTGTTATTTTGTTATGCGTGAGACATACCAGCCACCATAGCCTGATTTGTGTAATATCTCGGTATAAAGAAGTTTGCATTATTTAATGAGCTTATTATTACCTTATCTGGGTGAATTAACTTAGGATCCTGATGGCTATTACATGTTATTACTTCAGCTTCAGAGAGATTCATCTTACTCAATGATTGCATCTGCTCGGGAGAGTCCCATGACTTCTTCAGCACACAAGGAATGGGTACCCAGGACCAAGAGTGGTGGCCATAACTACAACTCCGGGCTTGGTTCTTATGGTGCAGGCTGTCACAAAGGAGATGTTTCATCTTTTGAAGCATCAAGGACGACCACCTCTTCTAGAGATGAAGCTTCAGTCTCGGTCAGCAATGCCAGTGACCTAGAGGGAGAGTGGGTGGAAGAAGATGAACCTGGAGTTTACATTACAATCAGACAGCTAGCTGACGGTACAAGAGAGCTCCGTCGTGTCAGATTTAGGTAATCATACTCTGCGACTGTAATAATCTTCCACTTAATTTTCATTTAGAGGTTAATAAACTTGGTTTCCAACATAGGAGAAAATGAATATTTGAGTTTGGTTTATGATTTTTTAAATTTTAATGGCTGGTTTAAAACATTGCTCACGATTACTTAAATCTTTTTGCCTAGGACTTTGAATTTTTACCATAGATTCATAATGAATCCCCTTTTTGTTTGTTTTTGGTGTTCCCGTTCGCGCAGTCGGGAAAAGTTCGGAGAGACAAATGCCAAGCTGTGGTGGGAAGAGAATAGAGAGAGAATACAAGCTCAGTACCTTTAAATTTGGCTACACAATCTCATAGTTGGAACTGGACAACAACCAAGTAACAGAGAAAAAAAAAAAGGAAGAAGAAGATGAGTTTCAAATTTTTGTCTGGTATTATTAATGTGATTATAGGACGGATCAATCAGTTGGAAACTGAGGTTTTCACAGAAAAATTAACTCAACAAGGGTGGGTTTTTGCTGATTGTTACTGAATTCAACAATTTTCTTACCATAATTATTCATTTTATTATCATGTTTTCAGCCATTTCTCCTCCTCTTCAGGCTTTTAATTACTAGAATTTTCTCTTAACAATGCGTATAATTGAATTATGTGTAGAATTATAGCATTTGGGCCTTTAAATCTCATTCTCTTGGTTGATGGAATGAAATTAGAAGCAACTCATGGAATTCGGACAATGATCTTTTCATGTTTTCTATATCTTGTAATTACTATTTTGATGTATTATGATTTTGCTTCAGTCAAATAATATCATTATTTCTTACTTGTGCAAGTGATTGATAATGCAAAAATTAAAAATGTGGTAGAATAATATCAAGTGTATTTTTTTAATTTTAATTTTTAAAAAATTTATTAATATGTTAAATAATTATTAATGTAATTAATATTTTTAAAATATAAATTAAAAATGTAATGATGACATTGCTCGTAAATAAAATACACATATTTAAAAATAATTTTATTGCAATCTTATGTAATTTATTATTAATATAAAATTTATTTAAGAGACTCAAACATTGACACGTGCACGTCTTTAATATATGTTGGCTTGTCGTTAACTAAGGACAAAATTGGCTGCTGTCGTGTCAGTTTTAAATTACGTACGACGCTCGCAAATGGAGAATTATCAGATTAATTATTGCTCGCTACTTCTTTACATTCAGCGAAGGTTGGTGATGGAAACGCCATTTGAATCATGTACTCTGCGATTCAGTCAGCGTCTCTGTAATCGGAAGTTGATTAATCGGAGGTTCGGTCGCCTGAACTCCTCCGGCAGATCGCAAAAGCGCGATCCTCTCTCTTCTTCCTCTCGTTCCACCAGGTGCTTCCTGCTGTTTCATTCCGATTGAGTGAGTTTTTTTTTTTAAAGCTTCTACAGTGTGTTCAAGAATACGACCGCGATTTTTTCCTCCTCCATTTGCATTCTTTTCTTGTTGATGTTATAACGTTCTTTGCTAGTTAAATTAAATATTGATCAAGAACACGGTAGTTTTCTTAACTTGCTGAATTTCAAGTGGATGATGAAAAACGGTGGTCTCCTCTTCCACTTGCATTCTCTTCCTGTTGATTTTTAACTCACCAATCTTATTATTAAAATTTTTTTTTTGTATGTGATTGGTTTTTAAATATCACTGTACTTTACTAACAAAATTTTGATAAAGATAAATAATTTTGCCTTTTCCATGTATAGATCTTACTATGCAACCACTGTGATTGATATTTATAATTTTGATAAAGATCAAAATTTTGTCTTAGCCTATTGAATTTCAAGAAGACAAATGTTTTGTCGTGCTAATTGTTTCTCATTATGTAATGTCATTCCACTGTGACTAAGATCTAAATTTTGTTGTTTCTTACCAGTGAGATTTTGATAAAGATCATAACTGATGTCTTGAAGATGATGATCTACAATGGTTTTCGCTTCCATTTGCATTTTTGTTTCGTTGAATTTTTTTATTTCTAAATCTCATTTACGTAATGTCATTCCACTGTGACCAAGATCCAAATTCTTTTGTTCATTACACAAGTGAGATTTTGATAAAGATCATAATTGATGTCTTGGAGATGATGATCTACAATGGTTTTCTCTTCATTTGGATTTTTGTCTTGTTTATTTTTAATTTTAAATCTTATCAAATAATGTTGTTTCAGGGTGATTAATACATGAATCTTACTGAATATTACAAGTGAGATTTTTGAGAGATCAAAATAGTTGTTTTTTTTTGTTTAAATATTTCTGATTTGGATGTGAAAGAAATTTGCTCGGTAAGAAGTTGAAAACAAGAAGAATTACATGCAAAATGGATGACTTCGCGCAGATGGCAACCACATCAGATGCCATCTCAGAAGATATGATTATTGAGCCTATTTTGGAAGACGGTGTCTTTAGATTTGACTGGTCTGCTGATGGTAGGACTGAGGCATATCCAAGTTGTTCTTTTTTAAATAGCAAGGATCGGGATATTCCAATCAGTAGCAAGAAGGGTCCTCTCTACATTCCTACTTTCAAGTGCCAATTTGGGCAGCAGATTGTTAAACTTGAGGTAATTCCTTCTATCCTTTTGTTTCATCTTCTGTTATTCATGGTGAGGTCATCGTTTTGCTTTCGTTTAGTCATATTATTGGTTCATATATTAATTTAGCCATTTGAATGGATTCTTATCTAGCTTCCTACTGGTACCAACTTTTATGGAACTGGAGAGAGTAGTGGGTCTCTTGAACGTACTGGAAAAAGAGTAAGTCACTTGTTTATCATCTTAGCATTGGTTACTTTCCTGTGTACTCGATTCAAACTAGTTTTTATCATCTGGATTAATTCTTTTCATTGTTATTCATGAAGATCTTTACTTGGAATTCGGATGCATGGGGATATGGTTCTGGAACTACATCTTTGTATCAGTCACATCCATGGGTGCTAGCTGTTCTTCCAAGTGGGGAGGCGTTAGGGATTCTTGCTGATACAACAAGACGTTGTGAGGTAGTTTGACTTATGCCAATATCATGTAAACAACTTTGTCTTTATTTTTGCGAACTTTTTTTTATGGTAATTTTATTTTGTTTGCAGATTGATCTGAGACAAGAATCAAGAATACAGTTTGTTTCTCTAGCCTCGTATCCTGTTATTACCTTTGGTCCTTATGCTTCACCAGTTGATGTTGTTGTTTCTTTATCTCATGCAATTGGTAATTAACTAAACCATTGTGCTTTTATGCAGTGAAGCTTTGCTTGATATATTTCTAATAACGATTAATGCATTCATGCCAGTAGATATATACAGGATAAAAATATCACAAATGCTCCAATACATAGTTTTCATTCATGTTTTGATGAGCCAGCAGAGTTTTCCTAAAACTTTACACGAGAAGCCAACAATTCCAATATGCGTACGGGCCTCTCAATCTAACAAAATAGAGAGACAAAATCCTTGGACTCAATGGCAGTTGATTGTTGAATTAACTTTCCATTCTTCAGTTTCCTGTTAGAACTCTTCCATAAATTACTTCCTCCACAAATATAGAGGCTCTTTGACAGTTTTCAATGACGACATTTGTTAACTTCTCCATGGGTTTTATGCTCTTTTATTACTCCTGAGCAATAAATTAGTCTTCATATGAATAGTGAAATGTATTGTTCTTTTTTTAATAAGAAACAAATTTTATATGAAATGTGTCAAAATGTAACTTAGGGAAGGGAGGAGTATTGTTACTTTAACAATTCAATACCCTGACTGAAACATTTTAAATCCCATAATCAAAACAAAACTTCTGTTAAATTAGTGAGGAGTCCACAGCAAACATGCATTCAAAGCAATCTAAAATCAAGGAATACCTTTTACTGTTGTGTCCAGCGAGAACATGGGCAAGTTCATGATAAATTTGATTTAAACAACTAGGATTGAAGAATCTCCAAAAAGTCATATTCGGGATACTTTGATTAATTGGAGAATGATATCTTAGTAAACAACTCTTGATCACTAATTATGCTCTTCAGAAAAATATTGTTCGCTTAGATACTGACTTAATTTCAAAGACTAAATATTTGATCCAGGTCTTGGAGAAAGAAGCACAAACATACAAGTGAATGAACTCTAAACGAAAAAAAATGATTTTTTCACACACTTGTTTCATATTTATGCTTTATATTTAAGATCATCTCAATTCCTTAACATAGCACAAACTTTTAAAAAGGGAAGTCATAATCTCCTCATTCTTTCTTTTTTTGGCCGTCCTTTTTCACAAGGTTGATATGTTTTTCTATTAGAGCTTAATTACCTTACTTACTCAGTATATATACATATATAGGAACCTAGTAAGATAAGAAAATAATAACCTAAACTAAGAAATAAAATAAATACACATATATAAATACAATTCTAACTCAACACTCTCCCTTAAGTTGGAGCAAAGATGTCAATCATGCCAAGCTTGACTAGAAGACATTCAAACATTTGCTTGTAAAGCCATTTTGTGAGGATATTTGCTAGTTGTTCAGATGTAGGAACACATGGCATACAAATCTCCCATATTTCAAGTCTTTCTTTGATGAAATGACGATCAATCTCTACATGTTTGGTTCTGTCGTGTTGCACTGGATTATGAGTAATATTGATGGCTGGCTTATTGTCACAAAACAACTTCATTGGACCCATCAATTTCGATCTCTAGTTCTTTAAGAATAGTTCTAAGTTAAATAATTTCACAAACTCCTTGAGCCATTGCTCTGAACTCAGCTTCAGCATTGCTCCTTGCCACAACATCTTGCTTTTTGCTCTTCCATGTCACAAGGTTGCCCTATACAAACGTGTAACAAGCTGATGCAGATCTCTTGTCAGTTTTAGATCCTGCCCAATCTGCATCTGTAAACACTTCAATCTGTCTTTTTTTAATTTTTTTTTAACATAATGCCCTTACTAGGACTTCATTTGAGGTAGTGGAGAATTCTATAAACAGTCTTGAGGTGATTTTCAGCTGAACAATGCATGAACTGGCTTACTAAGCCAACAACAAATGCAATGTCATGCCTTGTATGAGCTAAGTAAATTAGTTTTTCAACCAATTTCTGATATCTGACTTTGTCCACAGACACCTCATTCTTACTTTGACTGAACTTCTGATTAGGATCAATAGGTGTTGAGACAGACTTGCATCTGAAGAGACTTGTCTCTTTGAGGATATCGAGCACATACTTCCTCTGGGATATTGCAATCTCATTATTTGACCTAGTTACTTTCATACTTAAGAAAAACTTTAGATTTCCTAAATCCTTGAGTTCAAACTAATAAGCAAGAAGCTTCTTCAATGATGCTAGTTCCATCTCATCGTTTCGTGTCACAACTATATCATCCACATACACAATCAAAATAGCAATTTTATCTCATACAGTGTGTTTATAGAATAAATGTATGATCCGATTGAGCTTGTGTATAGTCGTGCTCGTTTACAGCCGTTGCAAACCAAGCACGAGGGGATTGCTTGAAGCCATATAAGGACTTCTTTAGTCGGCCTTTTCTGCAACACTCTCATTATCAAATCTTGGAGGCACTTGCATGAACACCTCTTCTTCTAAATCACCATTAAGAAATGCATTCTTAATATCAAACTGAAAAAGATGTCAATTCAGGTTAGCAACTAGTGATAGAAAGACCCGAACAGTATTGAGTTTGACAACTGGGGCAAATGTTTCCACATAATTTAGGCCATAGGTTTGAATAAACCCTCAAGTTACAAGCCTAGATTTGTATGTTTCTATTGAGCCATTAGAATTATACTTGATTGTGAAAATCCACTTGCTGCCTACGATGTGTTTTTCTTTTGAAAGCTCTGTCATCTCTCAAGTTTCATTCTTCTTTAAAGCTCTAATTTCTTATAAGACAGTCTTCCTCCGCTTTGGAATACTCAGTGTTTCTTGTATTATTTTTAGAATTTCATCATAAGTTATGCTATTGGTGAAGGCTCTAAAATTAGGTGAGAGATGATATGCCATATGACGAGCAATAAGATATTTGGTACACTCACAAACTTCTTTCCTAAGAGCAATGAGTTCACTAAGATCACTTTGGCTTGGCTCAAGGGTTATAACATGTTCATTGTGGTCAGACTCTAGAGTTGAATCAAAAGCAATTGAAATAGGAGTAATACAGTTGAGATTACTTGGATCAATACGTGGTTCAGATGGTGGCATTGTTGGAGTTGACAGTGGATCAATACGTTGCTTTTCTTTCCTTCTCGAGTAAACACGAATTTCAAAGGTGGGAGCCACAATACTCACAATTTGAGATCTTTTTTCTGGTGTCCTATTTTGGTTATAGTTAAGAAGAGGTGTAGACATAACAATTGTTTCCCGAAACTTATATTCACTTGTTTCCCTATTCTCCCTCAGAAGAGAAGTTTTCTAAAAAAAAAGGTTAGTTTTCGAAGAATGTGACATTCATGATAACAAACATTTTACCTGTTTCATATCAAAACATTTGTATCATTTTTGAGCAGGTGAGTAACCTAAGAAAATACATTTGATTGCCTAGAATTTAATTTGTTCCGATTATGATAATGAATGTGAACAAAAGTAATACAACTAAAAACTTCAGGTGCTAAGTGAGTGAAAGATTTGTTGTGAGGAAAATATGATTGTAAAGTTTTTAGAGAAGTTTGATAGCTTAGTACTTTGCTTAGCATCCTATTAATTAGGTATGCAGCAAAAAAATTTTAGGTACATTCATAGAAAACATGAGAGCTTGAGCTACCTCTAATAGATTTCGATTTTTTCTTTCGTCAATTCTATTTTATTAGAGTGTATCAACACACGAACTATGGTGGATAATGTCTTGTTCTACAAGAAACTTGCCAAGAATGTTGTTAAAATAATTATCAGTTATAAAAAGAATGTGCGACATTGTTTAAGGTAAGAGAATGTGCGACATTGATAGAACCTTTTCTAGCAATTGCAGACATTGAACCATCTGCAATTTTGACTTTTTGATTGTCAAAACAAGGAAAATAGGTTGTAAAAATATAAGATGAATTTGTCATATGATCAATAGCCCTTGAATCAATGGTCTAGGGGTCAGATTTTTCTAATGTAACACAAAAAACTGCTGCATGAGTACCTTTTTATGCTAAGGAAGATGATAATTGAATGTGGTATTAGCAAACTAATGCGAAATTCATAGACGATACAATTGTTCTAGATTTTCCTTGTTGAAGAAAGAATTATCACGGGATAACTGAGATGTTGCTGGTTCTTTGTGGGAAGCCTAGAAGCCTTCTTTGTTTTACGAGAGAATTTGGCTGGAATGAAATTTGCATGCTTGCCAAGTAGCTTCCAACATTTTGCTTTAATGTGCCCGAGTTTATGACATAACTCGTAGACTAGTCGATTGAGTGCTTAGGATACCTCTGAGTGGACTGATCTGGCTTAGTGGTCATCAAAGCTAAGGTCTCTGCCGTAGGAATAGTTGACTCATGGCCGAGCATCACTTGTCGACAACTTTCCTCTTTGCATACTTCAATAAACACTTCACGAGTGCTTGGAAGAGAATCTCGACCCAATGTGTGTCCTCGCATCTCATCCAAGTCCTTGTTTAGACCTACCAAGAAATCAAATACCTTTTCTTTCTCGACTGTTTTCTGAAATAAGATACTATTCTTTGTACAATACCGCTTGTAGTCATAGAATAAATCAAACTCTTGCCATTGAGTTTTAAGACCAGTGCAGTATTGCGTTACACTCTTTTTTCCTTGTTTGGCCCTTTTCAATTGAGTCTTGATCTCAAAAAGCTGTCCTGCATTACCAATGTCAGAGTAGGTCTCCTTTACAGCCATCCAGATATCATTCGCGGTTGGAAGAAAGAGATAGGTCCGAGCAATATCTGGCTCCATTGAATTCACCAACCAGGACATGACCATTGAGTTTTCAGTCTCCCACCTGTTGTAGCTCTCACCTTCATCTTGAGGCTTCATTGCAGACATTGGGAATGCAGATTTCATTTCGGTGCTCATTGCAGACATTGGGAATGCAAATTTTTCCTTGAATGAAGAGTTTAACGGATTGATACCATTGAAAAAAGTTAACCTCATTTAACTTATGAGAGATAATAATGAAATTGTAATTAGAATCACCAGTGGAGCTGGTGCTCAAATGTTGTTCTGCCATGGCGAACGAATTGATACAATATACCCATAGAGAAATTGGTAGAGGCAATGTTTGTTCACGTCACTTTCTTTCCATAAAGGAGGTGTGAGTTATCTGTTGTCGACCTCCGATTTGCAAACAGAAGCTGCTGAGAGACCAGCTAAAGAAACACAGTCCGTTAAGCTACTAAAGCTTGCTGTTGCTGTTTGCTGAAGTTGTTACTAGAGTTGTCATAGCCGCGCGCTGGATATGACAAAGGAGGAGTCGCGACTGGAGAAGTCGGACACAAGTTGCGTGATGACAGAGCCGCGTGACTGAAGATGGCTCGTTGGAGATGATAGAGCCGCGTGACAGAGAAGTCAGACGGGGCTGCGCGATGACAGAGCCGCACGACTAGAGATGGCTCGTTGGAGAACGTGACTGTCACTGTCACTGGACTTGATGGCAACTAGGTTTGCCGAAGGACGCGACTGCCACATCGTCGGACTGGACAACGCTAAGGTTTGCAACAAGTAATCAAAACCCTAGGGGCTGATATCATATTAGATCTTAATTATCTTATTTACTCATTGATAAAAAATATATATATATATATATATATGTATAGAACTTAGTAAAAAAAGAAAATAATAACTTAAATTAAAAAATAAAATAAATATACATAAATACAATTCTAACTCAACATTTTCTTTACAGGATCTGTATTTATGCCTCCAAAATGGTCTTTAGGCTATCAACAATGTCGTTGGAGCTACGATTCTGCTGGGCGAGTTCTTGAGGTTGGTACTACACTTCTTTATCAACAATCTTGCATCGCCTTGTAGCAGGCTTATGTGAAGATTGAGTTTGTTTGGAACTTGGTTGTGCATGTATCTTGAAAACAAGAGAAAAATTGTTTTACAGGCTAGTTTGGTAGCTCTTACAAAAAAAACATGCTAGGTTGATAGCCATTTTTTTATGAGGATGATACCCCATTAGTTCAATTATTTCTTGGAGAGGTGAATGTATTGAACTTTGTTTTGTGGCAGATTGCTTCAACATTTCGTGAGAAAGGTATTCCTTGTGATGTCATATGGATGGATATTGATTACATGGATGGATTTCGTTGCTTCACTTTCGACAAGGTGTGCATCTTGAGTGATGTAGTTGATTATCTTGTTGTATTTTTTTATCCATATTTAAACATTTTGGATAAAATTAAATTAAGAAATCTATATTTTTAAGATTTAAGTCCTCTTCCATGTATCACTTTTATTTGTTTGTGTTTCTCTACCCGTCCCAAAGGCTTCATATGCCATCTACATTTATGTATTTTCAATATGTTATTTTCCCACAAATAAATAGTTTGGTTATAGCGAAAGGATGGTAGCATACAACCTTTTGATATACATATGACTCAAAGATTTCATTCATGGGCTCTCTCAAATTCATAGCAAACCATAATGAAAGCCATGTGGTAACAAACCTGTTGCTATATCCTTTCCTATTGATATTAGCTGATGCTTGAGACCAAAAAATTTCTTTTAAATCTTTAGAAGAAAGAAATAGATTGTTGCTACTGACAAATGAATGGTAATTTTAGGAGCGTTTCCCAGATCCTAAATCTTTAGTGATGAATCTCCATCAAAAAGGTTTCAAAGCTGTATGGATGCTTGACCCTGGAATAAAAAAAGAAAAGGGATATTTTATCTATGACAGTGGCTGTGTAAATGATGTATGGGTGCAAAAGGAAGATGGGAAACCATTTGCTGGTATGTATCTCTATGCTGTCATTGAAGTTTGATTATGATATTCTTCTACTTACAGATATTTTCATTTGTTCTCAGGTGAAGTTTGGCCTGGCTCTTGTGTTTTTCCGGACTTCACACAGGCAAAAGTTCGGTCTTGGTGGGCTAACTTAGTCAAAGGTTTTACTCTTCATGGTGTTGATGGTATATGGAATGATATGAATGAACCGGCTATTTTCAAGGTAATATGGTGATAAATTACCATCAATCTCAAAAGTTTAAAATTGTGAATTAAAAATTAGTTTAATTGTTTTTATATATAACTTAACATTCACTTTGATATATAAAATAATTTTTTATTGGTCTTTATTTATGAATTTTTTAAATGGATTTAAGTTTTTTTTATTATGCTGAGATTCGAAGTTGATACCTCTGACTTTGATACTATGAAAAATGATTAAATATGTTAAAAGCTTAAACTTGTGGATTTAAAATAATTAAATCATTTATATATTTTTTAACTTATTGATCTTATTGCGTTTGTTATATTCTTTCTTTCTTTGTCCTATTCACAGTTCTTTGTGTCTTTACCTCTTTTAGGCAGTAACAAAGACTATGCCAGAAAGCAACATTCATAAGGGAGATGAAGAACTTGGAGGCTGTCAGAACCATTCTTTTTATCACAATGTAATATATTTGTATGTTTTTTCATGTTGAATTTATTTTACAATGATTACATTAGTTAGTGGGAATTATTTTCCATATAACTTAAGTGGGTGTCGTTAGTGTAAGTTATTGTTCATCTAACGTTTCTCTCATTTTGTTTTCCTCGAGGATATAAGTAATTTTGTCTTTATGAATATCATTCTAAATATTAGTTCAATGATATATTATGTTGATTGCTTTTTTCAGGTGTATGGCATGCTGATGGCAAGGTCAACGTATGAGGGTATGAAGTTTGCTGATGGTAGTAAACGTCCATTTGTTCTTACAAGAGCTGGGTTTGTGGGTAGCCAAAGGTATGCTGCAACATGGACTGGGGATAACCTATCAAATTGGGAGCATCTGCATATGAGCATCTCCATGGTACTTCAGTTGGTAAGTAGCATAACTCTTTGTTTTTTTTAATCTTACGTTTGGAAGCTGGCTCGTACCATTTGGAATTTAGGCTGTGATGTTTGGCTAATGTAAGGATTAACATTGTGTTATATTATATAACTTTTTCCTATTTGAGACATGATAATTTTGATAACTAAGAGCTAAACCAACGCGTCCCTAGGTGCTTATCTGTATTGGTTGAGAAAATGATTGAAATTTCTAAGATACTTTCCTATAAAGATTGCTTAAAATCTTTGTTTGTGTATCAAGTCAGATAATTTGTTTCTTATACTACAATAATTTGGTATTTCTAAATTCATTTTCTAGAGTCAAATTTTCATTTACCAATGTCTGTTTGTTGATAAAAGTTGAAAGAGTTTTGATGCATATTTACATAAACGCATGATTGTGTTCAGGGACTTAGTGGTCAACCGTTCTCTGGACCTGATATTGGTGGATTTGCCGGAAATGCAACTCCTAAGCTTTTTGGAAGGTGGATGGGAGTTGGTGCCATGTTTCCATTTTGTCGAGGACATTCTGAATCTGGCACAGCCGACCATGAACCTTGGTCTTTTGGAGCAGAGGTTTGTCCTTCATTAGAACTTCAAAGTTTCCATGTTCGTATTTTGTTTTAAAATTAATATGGCAATTTGTGGAAGGAGCACGTGACTAGAAACATTTCTAACGGTAACTAATATGCTCAGTAAGATATTGAAAGGGTATTGATGAAGAAGACTGCAGGATTTGAACATCAAATTAAGCTTGCATTGATCATTTATCTCATTTGACAAATTATGTTGTCATACAACTCGAGTATTAATTTAGTCCATTATAAATTACTTGTTAGATTTCATCTGACATAGTTAGTGGATAGGGTCGGGTCAGCCGGGTCAGCATGTTCTTTCCTTTCTCTTATCTGAATTTTGGTGGCCATTAGGCTTTTTCTAGAGACATAATGAGTTATAACAGCTTTTCATGTTTAGTTTCTATTAGTTACTTCTTCAAACTAAATTCTTCAATGTTCATTTTGTTTTGAGATTGTATGTATTTTATTGCATTTTCTTAAGCACTAACGCAAGTTATGAATTAGTGTGAAGAAGTTTGCCGTAAGGCAATAATGAGACGTTATCGCATTATCCCACATATGTATACTCTTTTCTATATTGCTCATACAACTGGGACTCCAGTTATAACTCCTACCTTTTTTGCTGGTAGGTCCTTGCAATTTCGAATCATCTAACGCTATGCTTCATAAAATTCATTTTTGTTCTCATGAGATACTATCATCACAAAAAAATTTATGAAGTGCAGATCCAAAGGATCCTAGCTTGAGGAAGCTTGAAAATTCATTTATGTTGGGACCACTTTTGGTCTGCGCGAGGTTCTTTCTTTTCCTCATTAGAATTTGGTGTTTCTAGATCACAACCTCTATTTAGCCATAAATTGTGTTGGAACGAGGATAAATATAATGTAACAAAGTTTAAGGAATTGATCATTAATTGGTATAGGTTTCTTTTTTTTTCACTATTTTGATCGTTATATTTCCCTAACAGTCTTTTCTTATATATCAGTACTTCAGCAGATCAAGAATTGGACAGCTTGCATTGTATGTTGCCCAAAGGAATTTGGTTGCCTTTTGATTTTGAT
Organism: Begonia peltatifolia; assembly: GCA_022433055.1. Taxonomy (NCBI): domain Eukaryota; kingdom Viridiplantae; phylum Streptophyta; class Magnoliopsida; order Cucurbitales; family Begoniaceae; genus Begonia; species Begonia peltatifolia. The sequence goes on from CM039523.1 coordinate 1,784,652, forward strand.
GATTCACATCCGGTATATTTGGCAAACCATCTTGTATGTTTACCATCAAATTTCACTAATAAAGATAATGTATATTCTTATTGCTTCCTTTTCAGGATTTACCGGCATTGTACTTGAAAGGTGGATCAATTATTCCTTTAGGTCCTCCTCACCAGCAAACTGGGGAAGCAAATCTTTTGGATGACTTGTTGCTTCTTGTGGCTTTGGATGAAAAGGGTAAGATATGATGCCCCAATTTTCCCACGTGGATATGAATTACGTCATTAAAAATGTGGGGTATTACATTGATTTATGTAACTCGTAAGGACTATGCATATGTTGTTGAAACATGTTTTTATGATTTTTTTTACAACATTTGTTTTGCTTTCTAATTTTTGTGATGTAACATTTTGCTGCTTCATCTAATATACATACGTTACACAGGGCATGCTGAAGGTGTTCTTTATGAAGACGATGGTGATGGATATGAATTCATCAAAGGAGGATATCTAATGACATATTATGTGGCAGAATTCAATTCATCAGTTGTCACTGTTCAAGTTTCCAAAACTGAAGGAACCTGGAAAAGGCCAAAGCGGAGATTGCATGTTCAATTGTTATTAGGCAGATACGCAATGGTTTGTTTTCTATTTGATTAAATCAACTACAATTTTAAAGTAGGAATCTCTTCTTACATCTCAAGTGTTTCCATTGTTTATTTTTTGTTCAGAAATTTTGCATTTCCGTTTCAGATTGACGCATGGGGTATTGATGGAGAAATCGTGGAAGTTAAAATGCCTTCTCAAAAAGATGTGACTGAGCTTGTAACTATCAGTGAGAGGCATTATAAGAAACGATTGGGTGAGTACCTCTTCGATGCAATTTTATTTTTTTGGGCCTTTTTGTTCTTAATAATAACTAATAAGTATTTCTATTATAAATTACCTCTTCCATAATGATGGGCTAATACTTCTCTTTTACTATGGTTATCTCATGTTGAAAGCTAGACTTGATCACTTTGTATGTTGTTTGAGAGAATTACTTATACTCTTTTCGTACTTTCTATTTTTTCTTTAACAAAATCCTTTATTTCTTAGAAAAAATAGCTACTAACTATTTAACAGTATCCCATGCTTTAGTACTCTAATTGGGGGAGTTAATCAACTTGTTTGACTTTTCAGTTGTGGGAACATTTGTCCTCCCTATAGCAATCTTCTTACTACTATTATGCTTCTAAAATAATGATTGTATTTATATTGATTCACATGATTTGACAAATTCAATTAGGTTCATACATCCGTATGGGTTCTTGAGATGTCTTTCAGTAAGCCTAAGTTTTCTCTGTCTGATATAGAACTTCTAGAACTAGGGAACTTAAGTAATAGAATCAAACATAGAAGAAACAAATAAATAGATCTACCTTCGTTTTTTCTGATAAAAATTAATAAATAAAGTAATTGATAAATCTTGCTTCATAAACAATCACCTTGTTTTAAAAGAGTAAAGTTAATGCAGAAAGTGCTAAGCGTATACCAGATGTGGGAGATGTTTCCTCCAAAAAGGGAGCTGAACTTTCTAAAATTCCAATTGAACTGAGAGCTGGCAGTTGGTGTATTGAAGTTGTCCCCTGGATTGGAGGCAGAATAATTTCTATGGCACACCTTCCTTCAGGTATATATATAGTTTCAATTGTAACTTATTCACTAATAGTATTAATTCATATTTATTCTCAATGTTTATTACATTTAAAGATACTTGATAGGAAATGGTAGCCTTGGTTCAATTTAAGTAGAAACTTGGGGAAGCTCATAAATATACTCTTTGCTTGATTTGAAATCCTTTTGCATTTGATATTCTGAACACCAGAACTGAAGCATTCTTCCTAACTATGCATGAGCACCATCAAATCGTCACAGGTTTTATTCCATGGTAAATAGTTAATAGTGATCATAAATTGACATGGATTGCAAAGCTCGTCTTTTACATGTTATGTTTGAGTTATTGCTTGAGGCCATTGCATAGGATATGTGAGTCCTTTTGCTGCTGAATCAGCTAAGAAAGATTTCATAAATTTGCACGATGTTATGATGTCCTTGGTTCCTTCATCTTCGTCATTCCAGGAACACAGTGGCTCCATAGCAGAATTGACATTAATGGGTATGAGGAGTACAGTGGCACTGAATATCGTTCAGCTGGATGTACCGAGGAATATTCAGTAGTGGAGTACGTCATAACATCTTCTTTTGTTGTGAGATACATTTTTGTTTAAAAGGATTCAAAACTAATTTGAGTGGCATCCATAGAATTTTCTCTTGAACCTTGTTTTCAATACTATTTTTTCAATCAAGATGTTGAAGGTTTGATTTCTTTTCCAATCGCCATCTTTTTTTTTATATAAGAAAAAACTACCGGTGAAATGTGGTTGAAGGTTTCACCGTTTGAGTAGAAACATTCAATTGATTTTGAGTCAAAATTTTTTTTAAATCTTAAAAAGTTTATTTTTTTCTCACTTTGTGTCTTTGGTAATTATTCAATGAGTTTTAAGGATTCTATTGACTACAAAACTCGAATTTATTGGTCACAATTCACTCGATTTATGTTTAAAATCTAATTTAATCCGAGCCTAGATTTTTAATCATGACCACTTTGCAAGTTCAATTTTATTGCTCCTTTTTTTTATCTCGCTAAATTTTGGTAAAAAAATTATGGTTATAAGATTTCATGTTTCCTTTTGTACAAATAACTTTCTTTAAGTAGGATATCATGTAACTAGAGAAATGATCTGACAATCTATTAAATTTAAGAGCGGTTGAAAATAACTCATTTATTTAAATTTAAAGTGTCATTGAACTTCGTCTTTATCTTTATTCTTGCAGTATTTTTCAGATCAATGCTTCATCATAAAATGCCGCAGGTGTTTATGGCCATCTTTATATTGCTCAAATATTTTTTTTATTTATGTTAATATTTTTGTTTTTAGGAGGAATCTTGAGCATGCAGGAGAGAATGAGTTGGTTTTGCTCGAAGGTGATATTGGTGGAGGATTAGTTTTTAGACGCCAAATCTATATACTGAAGGACACACCTGAGGTTCTACAAATTGACTCAAATATTATAGCCAGCAATGTCGGAGCTGGTTCTGGCGGGTTTTCAAGGTTTGCCTATAGATTTAAACAACCTCTTATTTTACTGTATTACTTTGTTTTCATTGTTTTAAAAATTTTACAAAAAACAAGCACCGTCGATTGTGTGGGTCCAAGAACTTATATATCTGATGAAACTTATTAAAACACAACGGCCTTTTTGTCTACTATTATTATTTATAAAAGCCGCTTCTGTTTTAAACACAGAAAAAAAGCATTCGTTGGAAACTCCTTATCCAAATGGTTTATAAACATTTTTTACTGACACTAACTCTTAAAAACATCTCCTGACTTATTAGATGGTTTTACATACTTTCTTTGCGACGAAATAGTTCTCGTACTCGACTTTGGGGTTTATGCTTTTATTTTCACCAATAAATTTATGCTTGTCAATTAGCCAAGGTTGCTAGTTATGGGAAAATAAAAAAAAACCATCAGAATTGGTTTCTGAGTTATGAGTGTTTTAGTATAGCGTTGAAGTTGATAATACATTTACGTCTATCATTGTCAATATATTACGTTTCCACCTTTGGCTTTTGTTGAATATTGAAGCTTATTTTTCAATGGGACTCATACTTTTTGATTGCAGGCTGGTTTGCGTAAGGGTGCACCCAACCTTTGCTCTCCTGCATCCTACAGAATCTTACATATCATTCACCTCAATGGATGGGTCCGAGCACGAGATATGGCCAGACTCTGGGGAGCAATTTTTGGAAGGCAATCTTCTACCCAAAGGTAATAAATATCCACTAAAGACTTTTCTCTTAGTATATTACTAGATGAAAGTTCTCATTTAATTGATTGTTATTTTCTCTCATTTTCTTTCGTAGGCCAGTGGATGCTCGTTGACAAATGCATCGGCTTGGCATTAGTTAACAGATTCGATGTAGGGGAGGTGTACAAGTGCCTCGTCCATTGGGGAACAGGAACAGTCAACTTGGAGCTATGGTCTGAAAGCAGGCCTGTTTCTAAGCAATCTCCTCTCACTCTTTCTCACCAGTATGAGGTGGTACAAATTTCTTAACTTTACAACATCATTCCACTCCTGTTTTTTACTGTTTTTACAAATTTGAGCACAAGTGAAATGATATGGAATGCCAACGAATATGTGAACTAGGTGAGAGTATTACGAGAAAGATCTTTTAAAAATCGATGTACCACAGGCCCCAAGTTTATTGGATATATTTTATCTTTTTTTGTCGAAGATTTATTTCATCTTATTATCAATTTCTAATCATGATTCGAACTCTATTTAAAGGGTCGTGATGAACATTAATTAAAGATTTTATACTTTGATATTGAATTATTTTAACTTTATGAGAATTTAATCTCTATATTTTCTGTCTCTTATTGAAACAATGCTTCCGTTGTGCAAAAATTACCAAGGTTTAATTGAACATATATTACATTTAGTAGTTATCTCCTATGGAAGTAGCGACAAGGTAAAATGTCTACATTGACAACTGAATATTTGCCTTAAATAATGGTTTTAAGTTTTGTTACAACAAGGTATTGAAGAGAATTGTTCAAAAATTAGTGAGGCGTAGGCTCCAACACCATGAGTTGAGAATCAATCAATAATAATCGGAAAAAAAATAAACGTGGAAACACAAGGATACTAAATTTACATAGAAAAATTCTTTCGAGAAAAAATTAACGACAAAGGAATAAATCTATTATGAAAATCGAAATATAATAGCGACTTTCGCGACTCTAATTTATATGAATTTATAGAGAAAACAAAATTATAATGAAATTTACAAGATTTTTGTAATTTTTAGAAATTTTCAATTTTTGGAAAAAAAAAAGAAAATTATTCCCTTACCGAATTTGCTTTTTGTTGTCATGCAACCATCATCAGAAAACGGTTATCCTACTCATAAAAGTTTTGATGTTTCAGTTTGTCGGAGCCGATGTACATTCCAGTAATAGGTTTGTTGTCCAAATGCTTTTTAGTAGTCGTTAGTCGCCATAGATCTGCATCATTGTTCTCCATTCTCGGTCTCAAATTGGTTCGATTAGGGCTGCCGCGAAAGTGTATTTTGCAAAGTTAAATTTTTACCTAAGATAAAAACAGTTGAATTGCAAAGTTAAATTTTTACCTAAGATAAAAACAGTTGAAAATCTTTGAGATTTTTAGAAGGTTTTTGAGAAATTAAATATGATGATTTGGAGTACACATTTAAAATTCTTGAGATTGTTTTTTATTTGACATTCAAATGAGATTTGAATTCCATGATGTTTGTGATTAGATTATTTGATTCAGAATTGCTTTGTTACTACAAAAATATCTGAATTTTGGGGATATTTTTGATTTAATTTAAAAGTGAATATTTTATTGAAATTAACGATTAAAGTTAGATATTTTTGAAAAAAATGCGTTTTTTTTAGGCGATGAAATCTTTGAAGTAGATATTTTACTTTTGAATTGAGATTCGATATTTTGTTATGGTAGATTAAGATGCGAGATATACTCGCCAAAATTTGGACAACACCCTGTGTGATTTGATGATGTCATCATTATGATTTAAATATTTTAAAACTTGATCAACATCAATTATTGAGGTGGCCCATCAGGGCCTGTGTGGAAGAAGAAGATTTGAAGATTGGTTCATTTTAGGAGAATTTGATTTGAGATGAGATTGGTTCTTGGGCAAGGTTGCGAGCACGCGCTATTGATCTCCTTTATAGAATTCATGTCAAGGTAAAAATTGTTAGATTTTGGTGTGACCAAATTCTATATGAGCAAAATTGAATAGTTCCATGTTGAGAATCTCATTGGAATTTTTTTTCTCTCTATAAATTCATGTAAGATAGAGTCACAAAACTAGCATTTATATTTCGATATTCATAATAAATTTATTCATATGCCCTTGGTTTTTTTCGAAAGATTTTTCCACCATAAATCAGGAGTCTCACATTGTATTTTCTCTTTTCGATTATCGTTCGATTTTTAACAAGTGGTTTCAGAGTATAGTTGAGAGAGAAAGTATAGAATCTGAGTTTTGACGTTTGTCGAAACATCAATTTTCTCCGGTCATTTCGCATCGAACAAAATTTATGTAATTTTTCAGAAAATTACAATATTTGGGAAGAAGAAAAAAAACAAAGTGGAAAAATTGTTTCACAGACTATTCGTCTTGTTTGCGAAGAATTATTAGCTTCGTCCCTCTTTTCAACAAGTTGGGTCGTATTTTCCTGATGTCTAACACTAATTTAAAGTACTGGATTAATTTGAGAAAAACTGGGACACAATGAACGCGATCATTCACTTTGATTTATCCGCGCATCCAAGCAAAACCAACATGAACCAAATCAAAACTTACAGATCAGGTTAGAGTTGTGGTGAATGTGAAACTCTACCATACAATATAGGAGAGAGTATTTTATTTTCAGATTTTTTTTTCCTTATTTTCTTGTACTAATTTTTTTAATCTGGAATCAAAAAGCCCATCTCTTTTATACAATAAAGTTTCACATTTTCAATCGCACTATCCCACTAAAGCTCTCGTCCAAAAAGAGGCTGCCAAGCAAATATAGGGTCCTGAAGTTGTCAATTATGAGAATTGTCGACAATGAGCCGTAACGTGACCACAAAAAACCACAAGAAGTCGCATGGAATAGACGAGGTTTACTGCTCTCGCATGACCTCATGGCTGCTCAAAAATTAAAAGAAACAAGCAAAAACAACTCTAATGCAGGGCAAAAAGATCCATTTCTTAAAACCGGATGTTTAACTGACCTCATGGATGCTTAAACATACAAAAAATCACACCCTCTGTCTCATGAACACGTATTTGGCCTTTGCACACATTTGTACATTTGCACCTCTCCACGCCTGGGCTTACTCTTTTTATGGAACAATCCAGGATTGATTACAGGTAATACAAATGGAAAAATTAACATTCTATTCAAATCCGAAAAACCAAGCTTCAGTGAATTTAATAAGAGAAGCATGTATTCTTATAAGCATAGACATATATTGCATTACTTGTCCAACTAAGTCCCCCCTTACATAGAAAAAACTCGAAGCTAAGACTAATTCACAACTTATGCTGTACACGATTTGCACTATCCAAACCCCAACAAAGCGACCGAAAACAGGCAGTCTCCGACTCTCAAGCCAGGAACGATTTGTTATCATACCGCTGCATAGCCACCACCACTACCATAAGCTGGGGGAATAGAAGACAGGCCAGGGCAATCTCTTGCCCAGTGCCCAGTCTGGTGGCACTTAAAACATTCACCAGTATTGCCACCAGAAACTCCCCCGGAAGCTCTATTTGGATACATCCCTCCGGATGACTGAGCCATTGCTGGACTATTCATTATACTTGGACAGTTCATGGAGTTGTGACCTGTGCCACCACAACTGTTGCAATACACGTGCAAATTAGGTGGATGAACCCTAGAAATATTATACTGGTGCCCATACTGGTCAGATTGGTTGGCTCTAGCCCCAACATCCCGAATGCCATAACCACTACCTCCGAAGGTTCCAACCTGAGGTGCCATGATATGCTGTGAATTGCCGAAGCTCCCAACTCCAGATGGGTTATTGGTATTATTTTCTGTCTTAGTGGCAAAAGAATCTGAGCTCTCTGATCTAAGTTTGTTCAACATATCCAATAGATATCTAGACTCTGATGAAAAGTTTACCTTGTCTGCCTTCACTACGGTGGACTTTATCCGTTGTTCATCACTATATGTCTCTTCTTTCACTTTCAACTTAAAAATGAAACTAGTGAATAGAACCTTACGAATGATTTCTGCAAATTTCTCATCATCCTGCTCTTCATACTTCAAATAATACAAATTCTTTGCAGATATGCCCATGATCTCCTCCCCAGTTTCTTGAAATGCGGTCACCCATGTTAAGCCAGTATGGTCCTGTATTTGAAGCTGCAGTATGTACCTGTAGTCGCATTCTGCAAGCAACTGATCACACCTCTCGCACCTCCATTTCCCATCACCATTATTGATAACCTTTTTGTTGCACTGCCTGTCCCCAATCATGACTGGGCATGCTGTGTAGCAGAAGTTATCAACCTTTATGAATGAAACAGTTGCACTGAAAGTGATCCAATCTGGCTTTTCAGAAGTCCCCAACTTCTCATCTTTAATATGTGAAATAGTTTTGCGTGCATCTGTCCTACCCAAACCAGACATTTCCCTGGATATAGACACAGAAGGAGTGTTCCTCCCTTCCTTTTCAAACCAATCTCTCAGTCTATGTGCCTCAGGAAATTCTGGCTCGACAAAAAGCTGACTTGTAGAAATAGTACCCACCGCCTTCCCATTAAAGTCACTAACTCTAGCAGATTTCACAGCCAGAACTGGAAATACCCCAGAATCACACAGGTTTTGCAGCCTTTGTCCATCTGTCGAGCAAAGAGCACCCCACAGAGTCAATTCAACACTTCGACCAGACATGTCTTTCAACTGGAGAGTCCTCTTTTGAGTTTCAGACCCATTTTTCCTCATTATGGAAGTTGCAGGATTTATGGAGGAAACTACCCCAATAACATCAACTATTATGTTGTTATCCAAGCCTTCAACATCACTAATGGGACGGAAATGAAATTGCTGTCGAGGAATAGAGTTGTCCTCCTCAAGGCATGGTTGTATTGTAGATGAGCTCTCCAGAAATATTTCTAGGTCATTGGAGAGGTGGTTGAAATTCTTTTGAGCAGGTTTTAAAGTACCCTTAGAAATAAAGTATACTTTGCCTGGTTCAATCTGGCTGTGAAACTGATCAGCCACTGCATTAAAGCAAGTTGCCCGAATTTCTCCACCATCAGAATCGAGAAGATCGAAAGAGAATACTTTTCCATCACCTCGAGGATTATTATAGTGCCTAAGTTCTCCTTTTGCCGTTACTCTAGCCTTGATCGTCCACCTACCCTGGTAAGGATTCAGAGCACTTATAGGTATAATCCTAGGGGGTGCTTCATTTTTAGCAATGGGGCCTCTGTTCATATACATGGGAGGTGAATTTTGATATCCTGGGGCATAAGTATTGGGAGGTAGCCGTGAAGCAACTGACTTGTTATTGTTAAAACCCATCTTCTGATCACCATAAGACCCGCTTAAAGGAGCTGGAGCATTAAATCTAGAGTTTGGAGTTGGCACATTTGAAGCAGCAAAACTCTCTGAACCAGAATTGTTAGAATAAAAACCACCATGAGGTTGATTCATCTTCTGATGTTCAAGAGATGTCCCTGAAACAATTCGTTTATTAACCTGGCCACCACCCAGAATGATAGAAGATGATTGGGGGTTTGCACTCACTGTTCCACTCACCAATCTTGGTGCTGCTACTGGTTCGCCAAGGATATCACACTTTTCCATTATCAAATCCATCTCAATGACAATTATAATTCTGTTCCATAGATGAAATTTATATTATCCAATAGTCATATGTGAACAAATGGAAGCACTGTATATCCAAAAAAAACTGCACATGGTATCTTTTAACACAAATTTTTAAACACAAACAGATAATTAATGACCTTTCTATATAAGTAAACACGCTTTATTGCAAATAACAATGTTAACAAAAGAACGGGCAACAAAAACAGCTCAATCCACAAAAATTACACAGCTAAAACATATACCTTTCCCCACCAAAACAAGGTGTAAAACAAATAAGATTATCTAATAATTAAATGAGTGCCGAATAAAGTTCTATTGGGGTAGAACAATTTTAAAAATAAAAGAAAATGAAATTAATTTAATTTCTTTTCAATTTCAATAGGCGAGGTTGATTTAATTTCATTGAAGTTTACCATGGCGAAAATTTCAAAAAACAGAGCTCAGATGCAATGGCATGACGAATCTTATATTCGTTCAAATCATAAAACATTTCAATTGAAAAATATTAAACAATGCCTAAATTATTATGCCTAACCTCATTGTAAACTTCCTTTAACCTTGAAAATTTCAAATACAAAAGATTCTGGAAAGCAGGAGCTTCCATTCTTTTCCCGCAACTTAATACCATTTCTTTGAACACAGGAAAATCCGTCCAATATTTTACATTCACTAGAACTACCATACTCAAAAATTAAAGCCAAAAAAAATTCAACTCTTTAATGTTAAACACAACCGCAATCAGAACCTAACAAATCAAATAGAAGGATAACGTATACATACAGGCGATCTTGAACTGGATTGCAGACATACTGCCTCAATTGAACAATTGAACCTTTCTGTAACCTCCCCGTCTTGACCAGTTCATTTAGCTGAGTTCCCAGCATCCCTTGCTGGTAATGCGTCCCATCAGAGAGCAACAATCTGTACCTCTCGCTGCTGGTCTGATGCGCCTGAGTATTCACCAGCTTCAAGTCGACCACTTGAACCACCGGCTGATATTCCTCAGCCGTGACCTCCCTCTTGCATACTACCATCACTGCTCCCTCCGTCAATTTGATAGCAGATGCCGGAGCAGCCATTTCCGAGGATTAATTCACGTTTTCGATTGCCGAAAATATCGGAAGTTACGCAAGAGCAAAATTGGAAGAGAGCGATTTCACGGTGGTAGAATAGAAAGATCAGGGAGAGATGAGTTCAAAACCCTAGAAAAGAAAATGAAGCGCCATTTTTAAGAGGGAAACTGAGAAACATACGAAAATGGAGGGTGGTAAATAAAGGCCAAAATAGGCATTTCACTTCTCATTTGTTTCTTCTTTCATAAGCCATTAACGAGCCCGACCATAGAAGATAATGATAATAATAAGGTAAAAACTATTTTAAGCCTTGAATATGAGTTTTTTTTAACAACCCTTAAAGCTAAAAACTGTAACAACATAAATCTTAAACTATTTGAAATTTTACAAAATAAATTTTGGTAGCTGATCAATCACCGTCTATTTTATAAAACGGATGATCGTTATAAAACTAATGATTGTCCGTTCTATCCAGTGCCACGTGACATGTGACACATAGGCACAAGATGGAGACCCCCTGAACACTTACACCGCACGTGACCCAACAACGACCGTTCTTTTTACAAATGGATATCCGCTTTCTTCATTATTTGCCCAATCACGAAAGGACTCACCCGTGACTCAATAATTGTCACGAGTGAACGGTCTGTCGATTTCTCAATTATCAGTTCACCCGTGATTCACAGATGGACCTATAATTATGAGAACGGACGTTCGTTCTTCGGATGGGTCGTCCGTTCGTCTATACTATATAAAAAACAACTCTCCATTCTCAACTCCATCTCTCAACTCCATCTCAACGCTAAAACCTCTATTATATTATTCAATCTCTCGCGATTTTTTTTATTAACGACGTTGATAGATTCTGATTCAAATAGATCGATTGATGTAGACGAAACAATAACACGTGATGCCAACATAGACTGATATTCGGACATCACGCCCATATATGGTGATCTCCGAGCATTCGATTACTCGAAAGATGATGGATAAATAGAGGTGCAATCGACCTCGAAAATTCTAAACGATGAGTTTCGAATACTGGTTAACTTAGAAGATGATGAGGCGAAAAACATACCGGTAAGGGAAAAAATTTATATAAGATTTTTTTTGGGTAAAAAATATAATTTTTTAAATGCCATTAGAGAAGAAATAGTCGAATATGCTTTGCAAAATGGTTATTGCATCAAATTCAGTAAAAGTGAATCTCAACGACTCACGTCAGTGTGTCAAGACCGGTGTGAGTGGCGACTCTATGCTTTGATCATGCAAAATGAGCTTGTATTTCAAATAAAGAGTTACACCGATTCTCATAATTGTGCAATAAAAATTGAGAATCGACACGGTAGGACAAAATGAGTGGCAAATCATTATTTGGATAAGTTTAAAAGTAAACATACATAGGAAATTCCTTCCATTATCGAGACGGTGATGAATGATTTAAATATTAATATTACACAAAATCTTGTCAGAAGAGCAAGAAAAGAAGTTCGGAAAGTTAACGAAGGGAAGGGCAATAAGTAATACAAGCTATTGCGATCGTAAGCTGGGAAAATATTTAGATTTGATATTTGACATTCAAATCTCTGAATCTTGGCTTCACGAAAAGCGCCTCCCCTTTAGAGTTGCGATGAATTTACCTAAGAAACTCTAGTCCCTCGGCCGATTTGAAAAAACATAGTCTCGGGAGGCATGGTAGCATCTCTTCGCTCTTTCTCTAGCAAACTCGATAAGCTCATTTGCCATCTCTGTAGTTATCAGGATCTCCATTCCCAAAATGTATGTCTTTACCGCTCCCGACATCACGAAAAAGCTCAAGTTCAAATAAAATAAGCAAACTATTCGCTCGCGCATGTATCGCCCCGCACATCGTAGACCTTGTGCAGGAAGATTCTGTCGAATATTTCCTGGATCTCCAAAGATTCTAACCTTTAAAGTTGATAGTTTTTAAATGCATCACCGAACGTTGTACTTGATCCAACTCAAACTGCTCTTGCCAGTTTTGATTGTGAAATTCAATAGACAAAAACCTAAGTTGCGGCACTAGTGCCGAACCTCCTTGGGCCATTGACGGTTCCCCACATTCCGTTGGGCCACTTTGTGGCGGATCTCATTTAATAAAAATTCTTTGAGACATTTAGAAGGTTTTTTGGGAATTTAGAAATTTTGGAAATTGGAAATTTTAGGTTCGGATTTTTTAGGTTTATTGGCTGAAAATCGAAGGAAACAATTGCGAATGGAGAAATCTAGAAAATGGGGTATGAAATGGTTGGATTTTTGGCAAAAAATTGTGTGAGGACAGAAAGGTTTTTAGAGTTTTCAACTTCTAAAAACTTACTCTGCGTTCATTCCCTTATATAATTTCGAAGAACAGTTAGTCGTTATCGAGGTGATGACCTCTTGTTCTCTGTCTTAATTTTCATAACGAAGGGTCGATGCCTTGACAACGACCACCCGTTTTGGAGAATGATCGGCTGTTCTCTGATGACTAGCCGACCGTTTTCGTCTCTGATGATTCAGCTGGGGTTGTTATTGATAACGACCGACCGTTTGTAGAAGACCACCCTACCGTTCTAATGCCCCGACAATAATTGGCTGGTATTTAGAATAGATGACCGTTTGCAAAAAGAACGAGCGGCCGTTGTTGGGTCATGTGCAATGCACTTGTCTGGGGGGTCTCCACCTCCCGCTCTACTCCACGAGGCACTAGATAAAACATACGAGAATTGGTTTTATAATGGCCATCTGCACAACCGCTGACCATTCATTTTGCAAATGACCATCTGTTCTAAATATTAGCTGACTATTGTCATGGCATTGACTCCCTCCCCCTCCTGCCTACGTGTAGAACAGACGGTAATGTGTTTTATAACGGTCATCCATTCTATAAAACGAACAGTGATCAGTCGACCGCTATAGTTTGTTTTGTTATATTTCAAATAGTTTAAGGTTTAGTTTATTAGGATTTTTAGTATAAGGTTTGTTTAAAAAAACCTATAGTGCAGGGTTTAAAATGATTTTTGCCCTAATAATAATAATAATAAGGCAAATTCCATTTTAAACACTAATGTTTGGGTATTTCACAAACATGCCATTAAAGAATTATTATTCACAATGTCACTCTTGAAGTATTATTATTTTAACAAGCCAATTTCCACCGGACGTCCATTTTCTACGAATGAGCGTTCATTCTTAGATTTAAAGGTAGAACGGGCATCTGTTCAACAATTTTTGGGTGCCCGTTCATCGACACCCATTTTGGCAACCGTTCAATGCAGTGTTTTTGAATGTGCTCTGGACCAGACGTCTGCTTATTTTGGAACATACGTCTGTTCCTGAGCACGTTCGAAAATACTACTTTGAAAACATGCGGCAGAATGATGTCTGTTCTTGAGAAATCACTAAGAACGAACGTCCTTTGTTTATTAAATAGATGTCTGTTGGTCGACTCTATAAAATGATTCTACAGGTTGCAGAAATGACGCCTGTTTTTTATAGGATCGGGGAACAAACATTCTTTTAATAAACAACGAACGTCTATTCTTGAAAAGTCCCTTAGAACGGACACCTGGTTGTAGAGAACAGGCTTCTGGTAGGGATTGTCTTGTAAGAACGAGGGTGACATTGTGAATAATAATTTTTTAGTATGCGTTCATAAAATACCTTAAAATTTGGAGTTTAAAGTGAAATTTACGCTAATAGTAATAATTATTATTAAATATGTTTTTATTTTACTTATAATCTCGGATTAATATTAAAAGATGGATTAAAATTATTTTAACTTCAAAGTGTGAGTTTTTTTTTTTAAAAAAAATCCTCAAAGTATGTTCACGCTAAAAAAAAAAAAATCTTAAACTATAAAAAATTTATCAAAAAAATTCTCGACAGTCGACCGATAACCCCCTCGGTCCCCTATTTTTAATGACCTATCATTTTTTATTCATTTTATAAATTAATTTAAAAAAATACCAAACGATATTAAATTTAGTTAAAATTTTTATAACATGTTTACCACATAATGAGAAAGTAATTTAGAAATTTTCTAACACTTGTATGATCTATTATAATATTTTTGTGAAATAATTAACTAAAATTACAACAAATTGTATAGGTAATCTTATCTTCCCGATGTACTAAACATGTGATAAAAAATTTATTTAAATTGAATATCTTTTTGTATTTGTTTAAAATTAATTTATAAAGTGAAGAAGTAACGATGGACCAACGGAGAAATTAATTTAAAAAAAATACTAAACTATATTCAATTTAGTTAACATTTGTACTACATTATACGAGGATAATATGAAAAGTTTCATGATTCTATAATACTTGTACAATATTTTGTAATTTTAATTATTTATTTCATAAAATAATTATAATAAATCATAAAAATGTTAGAAAATCAAGAAAATTTTCATATTACCTTTCTATTATGTGATAAACATGTGATGAAAGTTTAACTAAATTAAATATCATTTAGTATTTTTTAAAAATTAATTTATAAAGTGAAGAATTCTGCGTGAATTTTGACCCCGACAATTGTTAGGGTTTTTTATTTTTTACATGTCTTTGATAGTTTAATATTTTTTTTTTGAAGTATAAACATATTTTAGGGTTTTTTAAAAAAAAACTTAACCCTGGAAAGATACATAATTTTATTTTTTTAATCACTATAAAATTTTGCAAGCATTCATAGCAGATCATTGAACTAAAAAAATACATTTTTATTTTTAGTCACCGAACATTTTATTACGGATAAAATTATAAAATAAACATTCTTAACCACGGACTCATGTTCAATGACGAAGTTAACTTGTGTTTTACAATAAAATCTTTTATATTTTTAAAAATCCTCCTCGTCATACTAATAATCTTTATTTAATTGTTTTATATAGAGATAGTATAATAAATCAGGACGTATTTTCAAACAGTATCCAAAAAAGGGTTTCACGTTTTTACTATCTCTACGTAGCCGTTAACTTTTAATCTCGGGTTTAATTATCTCGAGTTCTAGCATAACCTAGAAACAATATCATTTTTGGCGACGTAACTATCAAGAAGTAATCTTTTAATTGACATGTTTTCTTAACCAAATCCATAAATAGTTCTTGGATTAGTGATGATTATCATATTATAATATAGTTTACAATTTAATTCAAAAATATTTAAATTGTTTAAATTTTAAAGATTTTGATAATTTTAAATAAAGAGAGAAAACTCTAAGAGAATTAGGAAACCTAGCTCGTCCCAGCCTTCTCAACTACACATAAAAACCTATGATTACGCCTATGCATGCACAGTGTTCACTCCTACGCTTAGAACATCTGCAGAAGCTTTTGCAAGTTCTACTGAGTTTTGGAGCGAATCCATGGCAGGTATGAAGTATCAGCACTACTATTTTCCCACTGATTTCTACTACCCACGTCCTCCTTCTGTCGCCGGAGATGTTTCCGGCGAGCCTGCGACCTTTCCGGCTCATACCTAGAAAGAAGATGGAGAGAAAGTGATCGAGAAAACAGCCATTGTCGACAAGAAGGTAAAGCTTCTGAAAGCTTCTTCTTCCTCCCCTAACGTCGTCCTGCCTTTTCCTTGCTTGAACAAGAGCGAGATGTGAGTGAAAAGCAGGAGATTTAAAAATTTTATCCTTTAAAAATTGAAACCAAATCCATTACTCATTTATTGTGAATTTTTATAAAATATAATAATCTAAAACTGATTCAGTATCATAATTTGTGAAATAATTAAATTGGATAAATCCCTTTTCAGATGATAATTTAACCGTAGAACATCTACTAATTAAAAAAAAAAAAGAAATATAATTATTATGCATTTTTTTATTTTAAAACTGTTATGTTTAAAATGATTTATAATATAATAAACACGAAGATATTATATAAGCATTAAAGATTTTATATTTTTATAAAAGTTTAAGACTTAGATACTCACGTTGTTAGATCATGCCATGTTTTTTTTTTTCCTTTTTAATCCTAGATTGGTTGTTTAGGACTTTAATACCGACAAAGATTCAAGGCAAGGAGGGCATCCCACCTGATCAGCAAAGACTGATTTTTGCTGGAAAGCAGCTTATAGATGGCCGAACCTTAGCAGAACACAATATCCAGAAGGAATCCACTCTGCATCTGGTTCTTCGACTCCGAGTACGAATGCAGATTTTGGTGAAGACGTTGACCGGAAAAACAATTACGCTGAGGTAGAAAGCTCTGATATTATAACATTCAGAGAGAGTCTACTCTCCACCTCATTCTTCGTCTTCGCACTGAATTTGAAGTGTGCTTAGTTTTTTTCTCTTTTGAATAAATTTATTTTTGATATTTGTAGATCTATTTGTGAATTGTGATGATATTTAGCCATTGAGTCAGTCAAATTAAGAGGAGTAGTGTGAACTGAGTGAGATAGAAGAGAGGTGTGTTGGCAAAAGTGGCTGATTTTATTACATTGGAAGAGGAATTACACAACAACACACACGATGGTGTGTTATGCTTTGGAAGAGAACTCACATTTTATTCATCATCCCTGTTCTTCTACTGCTACAGCTCTCTTCACGCCCACTCGGCGCGGAAGTGGCACAGCTGATGCATTCCGCACATTGATGGCAACCGGCGCGCGGTCTCCATCATCTCCTGCATCCCCTCGCGGCGCCCCTTCCTTTGCTCCTCTTGTACCATGTCTTTGATCGCTTCACACCTGCATTTCTCTTCCACTCTTCTCAACTGCTCGCAGCACTCCTCCATCATCCGTATGGGTTCCTCCCTCGCCCTCCCCACATGGACTGCCTCAGAAACCGGCGGCATTGGTCCAGCCCTTGCTGGCGCTGCATCTGCCCTCGGCAGCTCTCTGATCCGCGCGGGTTCTCTTCGTCGACGTTGATTGTGTTGATGGTCGTGTGGTATGCTGAGGTGACATGGGAAGCCAGCAGGAGAGTCGCGAGGAAGGCTGCGAAGCAAGCTGTTTTCGCCATTGGAATGGTGGGTAGTGATTAGCTATAGGGGAACGGATGGAGGGATTTTATAAGTGGGATATGGAGATTGCATGTAGAAAACGTGGAAGATGGGTTTCAGACGAAGGTTTTGGCGTCTTGGTGGCGTGGCTTTGCGTGGATTAGTGATGATTACTCGTAGTTCTTCTTCTTCGAGATTATGCAGGAATGCTGACATGAAAGTTGCAGACCAATGAGGTGTTAAAAATTCAAGCTTAAAGTATTTCGTCTAAGAGAGCGAATGTATATGCAATTCATCGTTGCATACGCAGTTAATCGCTGCCGCTTGTTTTTATTTTTCCATGAGTTGATTTACTCTTAAAAAAAAGGATAATTACCGATTTAAATCACTGTTTTTAAACAAAATCCTAAGCTATTAAAAATCTAACTAATCAAATCCTGAATTTTTTTATAAAACGGTGGTTTGATCTCCTATACTGTATAAAGGAATGATCCTTAATTGTTGAACTCGCAGATTTCGAAAATACTGAAACGTCTAGCGATATGGTATTTTTAGCGACGTTTTATTTTTCTCTTTATTAACGACGTTGATGAATTCTAATTCAAATAGACGAGTTGATGTTAACATGAACTAATATTCGAACGGTTCATTTTGATACGGTGATCTCCGAGCATTCGATCAATTGGAGAAATAAAGATGCATTCAACCTCGCAAATCCTAGACGATGAGTTTTAAACACTAGTCGAGTCGGAAGATGACAAGACAAAAAGTATACCGGTAAGGGAAGAAATTTCTATGTGTTTTTTTGTGTAAAAAATATAGTTATCTACACACAATTAGAGAAGAAATAGTAAAATATGATTTGAATAATGGAAATAAAATCAAATTTATTAAAAATGAAACTCAACAACTCACGGCCGTATATGAAGATGGATGTGAGTGACGACTGCATGTTTCGATCATGCAAAATGATCTTAAATTCCAAATAAAGAATTATACCGATTCTCACAGTTGTACAAGGAAAATTGAGAATCGTTACAATACTGCAAAATAAGTGGCAAACCATTATTTGGGTAGGTTCAAAAGTTAACCTACATGGAAAATTTCTTTTATTATCGAGACGGTGAAAAAGAATTTAAATGTGAACATAACACCCAATCTTGCTAGAAGAACAAGAAGCGATGTTTGAAAACTTAATGACGGAAATGACGACGAGCAAAACAAGCTATTGTGGTCATACGCAGAAGAAATACGCAGATCAAATCCGGGTAGCACAGTGAAAATACATGATTACCTAGTAGGTTCTGCCCATTATGAGTTATGCATATTTGAAAGAATTTACATGTGTATAGCTGCTTGCAAAGCAAGTTTGCTGTAGCGTGAAAGAGGTTGGCAGACTTGTCATTTATTTGAATGATTATCATCTGAAGGACTCTTGTCCCGATCAATTACTTACAGCCGTCAGTATTAATGGCAACAATGACATATATCATGTCGTCATTGTCAACGTGGAGTCAGAGTGCACAGACTCATAGAAGTGGTTTTTACAAACATTGAAGGATCTAGACACTCAAGATGAACATGGATGAACAATTGTGTCAAATTGACAAAAGATACAATTGTGTCGGATCACATTTGCTATTATTTCTCGTACCATTTATTTACTATTGTAATTGTACTGCGCGCGGAAGTTCTGTTTAGGAGACTTAATTTTAAGTGGAACCGTTTGTGACCTCTTAAGTCTTTTCTGGAAACTTACTTAGAAAGGTAATTTTGTCTAGAAGATTGTTCAGTATAGTTTTTCGTAAGAATTATCTTGATCAATACTCTCAACATTTTAAGGATTGTTGCGTGTTGTGGAGGAAAAATTAGGTTTAGCCGAATACCGCTACTGCCTCCGGCATATGTACTCAAACTTCAAAAGCAAATTTCATGGCAGAGCATACAGAGATGCAATAAGGAATACGGCCAGGACAACTACAAATTTTCATTTTGATATAAAAATGAGAAAACTGTATCAAATTAACTCGGATGCCAACGCGTGGCTTCGACGAACACAGCCTAGCTATTGAGCTAGTCATGGGTTTTTCTCAAATCCCAAGGACGAAATGTGATTAAATAATTTATGCGAGTCGTTTAATGCAGTTCTATTGTTGGCCATGGACAAACCAATGTTGACCATGTTCGAGATGATTCGAAAGTACTTGATGACTTGTATTGTAAAAAAATACGAGAAGATGTTTTCGTCAACAGACCTCCTATGTCCTAAGATAAAGAAAAAGCTTAGAAAGCTAGAACATGCAACTCGAATTGGAGCGTTGTGTTAGCGGAAGGTGCATGATTTGAGGTCAGCAACGACAATGAACAATATGCTGTCAACCTAAATGTATGCTCATGCAACTGTTGCAGGTGGGAGCTTACTGGAATCTCATGTGTGCATTCCACTCCATGCATGCATTTCATGAGACTGACACTAGAAAATTTCGTTCATCGACACTATCACCGAGCGATATATGTAGAGATGTATTCAAACTTCATTTGTCCCATTAATGACATGGACATGTGGTCGCCTGTACACGAAATGAACACAATCATTCTACCATAGAGAAGACGCCAACATGGTATGTTGAAAAAGAATATAGTGCGCGATGTCGATGAGCCGTCGAGGTCGACAATTTCTAAGAAGAAATCTACGATGTCGCGTCGTATATGTTGACATCAGTGGCATAATAGTCGCACTTGTCTTATCAGGGAATCCACTTCAGGCGTAACTGCCGCTTTCGCTTTGCAAGACACATTTATGAGTTTCCACACATTTCACGAGATGCAGGTACATTTCAACATTTTTTTCTCATAAACACACTTTCATTATTTTCTAATATAGTTTTCATTATGTGCAGGAATTTTCTACGCACGGCTATGGAAGAAAAAACATATGACTATCTTCTGGCTATAATTTATTTATTTATTACAATATGTATTTATCAATATCGTTTGGTATTTTTATAATGTATAATCTAGGTTTGTTTTATGATTTAATTCAGTAAAATGACAACAAATCGTATAAGTGTTAGAAAATCACAAACATTTTTAGATTATCTTCCCATGGTCTGGTTAACATGCAGTCAAATTTTCAAAGTAAGTCCAATATCGTTTGGTATTTCTTTAAAATTAATTTTTTATAATTTCTAATTTAGTGAGAAAAAAGTTGAAAAATTGGATAGAGTTTTCTTTGTTTTATGACTCCATCATTGCTAATTTTAAACAATTCCTGCATATTCAAATCACCAAACAGTTCCAGAATTTTATAGCATAAATTAAATTACATCAAACTAAATTACACCAAACTAAAATATATAAAATAAAGTACAAAAAATAAATTACATCAAACTAAAGTACATAAACTAAAGTGATGGCGGTGGGACATCGAGTGGGACATCATCGTCATTGGTCGACGGGGGTGGGACATCGTCGTCATTAGCCTCGATTCAATTTAAGATGATTTGTCTTGTATCTCTTTGGTAATTTATCATTCTTCTAAGTTGCTCTATCACCTCTGTATGAGACTCCGTTTGTCTAATTTCGTTCTGACAGAGTTTGTCTGCGAGAGTCTTTATTTTTTATGTGGGCTCTGACCTCTTTAATTTCGAAAGAACATAACTTTTGTTACGGGTATCAGATTTACAATTAAAAAAATATCAAATCGAAGCTCTCGTAGAGGTCTACGATGTGACACTACTTAAAATTTGCCTCGCACGTACAATTATAAAAAAACAAAAAAGAAATAAGCAAAGCTTGGAACTATTTTTTCTCCATAGCATAGATCCATACGATGATAAGTCAAGGAGTCGTGAATTCTCTTATTGAGAAAAAATACTAAGAAAAATAGCTTTGTCAGGAGAAATATTGAAGGTTTAAAAAGTGAAGTTGAATAAGCGTGGATCAGTTATAGTATAATGGTCTTGCTCATGGAAACAGTAATAATATGCCCTTGGATGAAGGTTCATCCATTCTTGTATAAATGAGTATCGCTTGTTCCATCCACGTATGTTAGAATTTTATGTATATTAATTGAATCAATCAATATTTGATACGTTAATAAATAATAATTAAAAATTATGAATTCAGAATAAATATAATATTAGGATGTAACGAATGAAATGAAATCATTAAATGATTCTTTGATGCTTTTGTTTGGTCGTCCCGTCGAAAGACTCGCGTCGAATCTAGGAAATGCATGCATATCCGCTTTTTGAGAAGTTGGTTTTATTAGGGTTGATATTTATTAATCCAAAGTTGTCATTTGAACCCTAGACAAATTTACCTTCATATATTTTCCTATTTGTGTTTGTTGGTTTTTATAAATTCTATTAAAGCTTTTCAATATAAATATTAACATACTAATACTAAGAAGTAGAATGATTTTTAGGATTTAAATCTTTTAATATAATTTCTATAAATGTTAGAAACAATATTTAAAAAATAATAATGTCACTGCTAAATTTTCAACTTCAATTATTTTGCTAAAAATATATATTCAGGTTACATAATTGCCAAATACTAAAATAAGTGAATTTTAATTTTATTAGTACGCGACTCATGATTTAATAATTTATTTTATATTTATTAATGTATCAAATAATAATTGATATAATTAATGTAATAAATTAATATTATTTATTATTTAATACGTCATTATGTATATTTAGAGAATAAAATAAAAAAATAATCGTGATATTATTTTTAAATTAAACTTTTGGATAATAATTGTCAGAAGTTTTCATAGTTACGTGAAATAAAATATATTTCTCATTTTAGTAAGTGTTTTCTTTTGTGAACTTTTATAATTATAGGGCGGTTCGGTATCGGTTTAGTCCGGTTCACACTTTTATAAGAACTGTAACCTATGTACGGATGCCACGTGGCCAAGCGGGAACATTTTTCGGGTACCAAAGCTTTGTTGCTTCTCTTCCTCGGAGAGTTTTCTATTAGTTAGAATACTTCCATTTTTCCGTCAGCGACTGT
Source organism: Begonia peltatifolia (assembly GCA_022433055.1). Classification (NCBI taxonomy): domain Eukaryota; kingdom Viridiplantae; phylum Streptophyta; class Magnoliopsida; order Cucurbitales; family Begoniaceae; genus Begonia; species Begonia peltatifolia. The sequence continues at coordinate 1,807,205 of CM039523.1, forward strand.
TAGGAGTTCTTCTGCTCCGTCGATCTCTGCGCTCTTCTGGAGCAACTTCATCATGTCCCCGACTCCTGGAGAATCCGACCTGCACGACGTAATCGATCTCGGGCCAGATGAGAAGCCAGATTTCAAAGCAGAAGATCCCAGCTTCAAACCTCATCCTGCTGACGAAGCTAAGGCTAAACCAGAAATGGGGTTCGTTATCGAGGAAAAAGCATCAGAATTGGAGTTCGTTGCAGAACATGTTACGGTTGATTGTCCAAATCCAGAGCTCAAGGAGCCTCCGGAATATTTGATCCATTCCAATGGATCTGGAAATTCCACATCCACCGAGCAAGGGGCTAGTGCAGAGCTGCGTAGTGATGTAGGAAACCGAACATTCACTATGAGAGAGTTGCTTAGTGGACTGAAAGGGGAAGATGGAAGTGAGGGTGTTAATGAATCTGAAATCGACAGGTTGGTTTTCTTTCCATTGATCTGCTCACAATTCTAGAAGAAAAATGTCACATGTTTACTCTATCCCTTTGTTTATGACCTGTGATCATCAACGAAGTTCATAAAGTTCCAGATATTGGATGCTATCAATCCTGTTTGTTGGATGGATGGCTTCCATTTGCATATATTTACTTTATGAAAATATTATTCCCTTCACTTGCAATGAGTTTGGAATGTTGAAAGGGTCTGTTCGTCTTAAGTTCTTCTTGGCTTTTTCGTCTTTAGCCCTTGTTTGACAAATAGAGATTCCTGAATATGTGGTTATCATCTTTTAAGAAAACTATCTGATTGATATTTGTACTCATTAGCTTTCGTCAGTTACGACAGTTATTCTCCAACCAAGTTTAACAACCTAGTTATATTTCTTTTCTTTTACTCCAAGACATATTATCATCAGTCAGACAGTGAATGAAGCAAAATTATAAGGGATTTCCTCACACATCGCTGAGGGTTATCGTAATGCCTTATGTGGGAGAGAAGAAAAATATGTGAATCATCTTATTTTAATTGTAGGGTGGTTCATTTTTTATGGGATTAGGTTTGAAATCGTTTAAACATTTTTCGGGTGATGCCTTCAATTTTTTGTTTCAACGAAATGTCATGGGTGGTGTGGATAAAAAAAAGTTTTATTTGGCTTGTCCTCCATTTTATTTTTTAGTGCATTTAGGAGTTAGAGAAAAGAGGGTTATGTTTGAGGATGAGGTTTTAAATATGGAGGCGCTTAGACACTCTCTTTGAGATATCTTTTTTGGTGGGGAAAGGGTAGCTTACAAGTCCTTTTTCACATTATTTTTCTTTGGATTGAGATTTTTATTGCTAACCTTCTATGTACATAATGTTAGTCCAATGTACATACTCTTTACCCTTAAATAAAGACATTATCATCGTTTTCTGCAGTATTAACTTAAATTTAGATGCAAATGTTATTATATCAATTTTATTTCTATTAAATAACTAAATTGCTAGGGAATTTGATTGAATTTAGTATCTTAAGATTCGATTGGTTCTGGTTTCAAGATAACTTGATTAGAAGAAAGAAAAAGAAAAAATGAGGAAAATGCAAGAGGAAATAAAAACTTCACTTGACTACAAAATCTTGTGCCAAAATTTTTCACGTGACTTTTAATCTTTTGGTCTACACCGTTAGCATGTTAAACTTAATTACTCATAATATCATGCAATTTGTAAATTACTGGATAGATGAGTTGATGGTAGCATAGCAACTACCTCGCCTTTCTCACTTAAACCATTTCACTCTCCGAAACTCATCGAATACTATTTCAGATACACTGGAAATCTGTGAGCGTGATTGTTAAAAAGAAATTGAGGTCCTGTGTTTTTATGAAAAATGTAGATTATTATATGTTCTTTGTGTGGAGGGAAGAATAAATGTCTTTAACTATTTCTTTGGTAAGACACCATTGTCGATATTTATCAATTACATCAAAAGTTATCTAAATACAAACAAGTATCAAATTCATCTTCATGTTTGCAGATATATTTTCAATCTTGTTCTGTATAAATATGTTTTTTTTCTCATTTTAGCTGGATCATTTCTATAGGATCCTTCACTAAAAATTTTATTCCAGTGCAAACTAGGAAATATTATTTGTGTGCGCATTCTAATTTCACAAATGTATACAGAATTTACCAAGTTTTTCATTGATCTTTGGAAAATAAAAAATTTACCATCCTTTGACTCTGAATGCCATACAAGTATAGTTCTAAAATTATGCAGATCTCTGAGCATATGGATGAATACAAACTCATCGACTTTAGTATGTTAGCTTCGTTTTCCTTATAGTTGTTTATTCCTGCTTTTCATGACCCATATTTTATTGATGGATGATTTTGATGCATGTATGTGTTCGTAAACATCTGAATTTCATTATTTTTGTAGTTTTTCTCAATTAAAACCTCAGTGGTCTTTTAGAACAAGAATTTACTATCCTCTAAGACCTTCTTTGATTTGATGGAAGTTTTGATGTTTATATTAACTTTTGAGAATAATCATTCTACTGCTCTACGACAACCTCTTCATACATTTTATCCATAATTACAAGTTTTATAATTTTCTATATTATTTTGAATTACTTCAGTCAAGATAGCTCACAGCAGCAATATACAGAACAAAATAGTGTTGCAATGGACTTGATTAATGGTATCACAGGTGCTGATGAAGAGGGTCGGTCTCGGCAAAGGATTCTCACTTTTGCTGCACGGAGGTATCATCAGTATAACCATTAGTCTTGCTTCTAGCTTAGTTTTGGAGTCTATGTTTCCGTTTCTCACTAGTAATTAATGAGGAAGGCTTAGCCCCTAGTTAACTGTGCAATAAGGAGAAAGAACAATGAAATTGTTTTCTAGCCTAGAAAATGGCAGGAGATGAATGGAGTTTGATTTGTTTTCATTTTATGTTCACAAAATAAGACTACATACTGATGGAGGAAAAAAAGCCTCTCATTTGAAGTTTGAACTATCTTATATACTAGGACACTTTCTAAGATTTGAAGATCTCGAGGTAAGGAAGGCATATTGAATCTTTTGGGTATAAAAAAACCTCCTCTGATCATAAAAGTTGTGAGAAGAACAAATGAAAAAAAGATAGGTTCTGACATGTGGTAGTTCCCTATATCTTTCTTTTAGAATTGTTAGTTTTTAATACTGAAGCTATGCTTCTGATTCGAATTTTGTAGATATGCTAGTGCAATAGCGAGAAATCCTGAAGATTATGATGCACTATACAACTGGGCTTTGGTTCTTCAGGTTTATGATCTAATTTAATCTTCACTTTATCATGCAAGTATTTTTTGGCATTGTTTTTTTCCAAAACATTTTCAAATTTTCACTTATGCAGAATGACTTGATTGCTGAAGGGAAGGCATTTCATGTTCTTTTCTATTAGTTGATTAAAGAAGTCTTTCTTGCTGTTAGTTATTATGGATGGGAAGAATTAATAGAACGTGAGATTAATGCCAAAATATCTCTACCAAGTCATACATTGCAGCTACGCAGTATGATTTAATATAGTTGTGTTCCACCATTACTTACACAAATGAACTACTTCTGTTAAATGTATTTTTTCCTTTGTTTAATCAAGTGGATGAAATTTCTTAAAAAACTGTCACAATTAGTCATATATTGCTTTTTCTATTAATGTCTTTTTTTGTCAATGATCGTCATTGGGCATGCAGGAGAGTGCTGATAATGTTAGTCCAGACTCTGGTTCATCGTCTAAAGATGCTTTGCTTGAGGAGGCTTGTAAAAAATATGATGAAGCTACCCGTCTTTGCCCAACACTTCATGATGTGAGGATGCAAATTCTTGTTTTTTTGTTGGCCTGCCAAAACTTTGCCAAAGAAGGAAGTAAAATAAAAACTGGCAATGCCTTTTGTTTTTGTCCTATTTTCTTTTTATTTTAAGAATTATTTAAGTTCGAAGAATGGAAAATTGCATCAATGAAATTGCAAGCTAGGTAAAACTTCCAAGTCATATGGGGTTTCTCATTCTTTCTCTCGCTTTTTTTGTATGTTGCTAATTTTAAAATATTTAATTATTTCATTATAGGCTTTTTGCTGTACTGATTTCATTGTTTTATCCTTCATTTAATTTGCCAAGTAAACTAACAGTTGTCCTTGCAAAGTAGTTGCTACTAGCAAAATCCGAAAATTAGCATACAAATATAGGTAATACGGACACGCATAAAGTATATTTATAATCTTCCATTTTATTTGATGCATATGTATTCTGATGTTATTTAGGCTTTCTATAATTGGGCTATTGCAATTTCTGATCGAGCAAAGATGCGTGGTCGTACTAAAGAGGCTGAAGAACTGTGGAAGCAGGTCAGGTCATTGACTTTTTGGTATATGTATCATGATGGATTGCTTTACTTTGTGCGAGGAAATGCATGCCTGTCTCAAACATGTTGATCTCTATTATAGGATCAAGCAGATTAGACTATTGATATAAAAAGAGTTGTTATGAAGTACTAGAATAATTAACATCTTTCCTACAAGAGTTGGAGCAACATTTGTTGCAAATGTTGTATATATTTTGGCAGATCATAATAGTTTCAACATGTGACTGTTGCTATATCATTCAAATGTGATTTTTTATGAGATTAAGGTGTCAATTACGATAATGACATTATTTAAGTCGTCAGAATGAAAAAATAATGAAAGTTTGATTATGAAAATTGTATGCAACCTTAATATCCTCTAGAATAGTCATAATTTTTTTGATAATCATCCAAGTGTTATCTAGACTTATCATATGCAAATGATTAGTCTTTTACTCTGTCACAATGCTTGTTGTCTATATACAGAAGATTTGATTAAGTTTAAAGTTGCAGGGCTTCTCAGAGTTTCAAAAGTTTTATACAGAAATGTTTGGTTTGCATTGTTACTTCTCGTGAATCTTATTAAATATTAACATGCTGAAAATTTGACCAAACTGGGGAATCCATGATTAATTTTATATTTTCTCTGGATTAAAATATGTTAAATCTAAGACTAGTCTAATTATGGGATGGGCATCCTCGTGGTAGTAGAAAATAATCTAAAAAAGTATTTATTATTTTTTCTTGGGTAAAATGCTAGAAAAATAATTATTTGGTGTAAATATCTTATTTTGCAGGCAACCAAAAATTATGAAAAAGCTGTCCAACTCAACTGGAATAGTCCGCAGGTACATTTTGCTTGTTCTCTTAGGCTAAGAAGCACATAAAATCCCAAGTCAGAGTGGTGAATTTGAAAACATCTAGCAAACTGACTGTCGTGGCTTTTTTTTTTCATCCGTATTTAGTTGAACTTAAATTAGGGTAAATTTTACTTTTAGTTGTTTTGAATTCTGGAAAAGCTGGATAGAAAACTTTGAGTAACTTATCATGCATATTGATAGCCAACATGCTTGGACAGTTTTTTATGATATTATTTAGGGAAAAAGTTTTCAAAGGAAGAAAATCTACTTAAAAGCCAAAGATAAAAAAAACACAAGCAAGTTCTTTAATTGAATGTGCCATGTATCAAACACCAAGTGCCATATATCCCTAGCAAACGTTCTTAATTTCAATAGAAATGTTATCTGTATGAATCTCTCTCTCCCCCTCCCCTCCCTCCTTCCCTTCTTTACCTTCTCTCTTGAATATGACATTTTTTTATGGAGACAATTTCAGTCTCTCTAAAATTTTCGATTCAAATCTTTGTTTAATGGTGACAAGTATTTTTTATGAGAAACAAATTCTTTAATGTTAACTATTAACTCTGCTTGAATATATATATCAGGCATTAAACAATTGGGGACTTGCTCTGCAGGTACTTTTGTTGTACGGTATTTGACTGCAATCATTTTTCAGCCTTTAGTTTCATAAATTTACTCTTGCAAGGACTCTGGAGAAAATATTCAGAATCGTTTATCTGAATTTCCAATAAAAACTTATATTTGAATATTGTATATCGTAATTTCATTAACAGGAACTTAGTGCAATTGTTCCTGTACGAGAAAAGCAGAAAATTGTGAGAACGGCTATAAATAAGGTACTAAATGAATTTGGAGATATCTGAGCGTTCTAATCAATTTCATCAGAAATTTTCTTTGCAGTAAGGGCAATTGTTAAGACCATGTGCTAACTTCTAATTTACTTGTAATCCAGTTCCGTGCTGCAATACAGTTGCAATACGATTTCCACCGAGCAATTTACAACCTTGGGACTGTTTTGGTGAGTTCATCTTTTTTCTCTGATAAATATTTATATTGGAATCCATAGAGTAGTCTTAAACAACTAAAGAAAAGGAGAGCGTATGTTGTTTTCGAAGAGAAGTAATGCCTGTGCTAAAAAACCGAATTAACATTAGATAACTATACACGAAAAAATAAAAGAATATGATTTTAAGAAACGCTACTTTACAAATACACTGTTCTTGTTTCTCAAAATATCGCCAGTCCTGTTTAAACTTAGCCTTGATAGTTTCAAATGTAAGTTCCCTATTATGAAATAGCTTAATTATTCCTCTCCTGCAAATATTTCAAAATAAACAATAAGGAGGCATATTCCAAAAAATAGACAAGTCTAGTTCTTGATTCCTCTCTCACTATCATCCTAACCATAAAGCAGTCTGATTGGGTTGCCTTTATTTTTGTCATCAGCCAACTAAAACAGTCCATCCATATTTTCCCAATTCCTTGCAAACATAATCCTCTTTAATTATTCAAATGACTGACTTTTTATGTTTGGCAAGGTATGAGCATTTCGAGCATGAAAGACCTTGTATAAATTGTAACAATTAATAGTGCTGCAGAAATCCAAATCAGCCAGCATAAGTTGCGATTACATATTTATCTGCGTGTTTAAGTGCGTGTTTGTCCATGTCATTTATCAGCAGACTACTTTTTCTCCCAAATTTTATTAGCCAACATCAACTGACTTTTGCCTTCTGCAATTCGATAATTACAGTATGGATTAGCCGAGGACACACTAAGAACTGGGGGTTCAGGAAATCCTAAAGAAGTTTCTCCCGACGAGTTATACTGTCAATCTGCTATCTATATTACAGCTGCTCATGCTTTGAAACCAAATTACTCTGTAAGGAGTCTTTGTCCTGAATAGTTTCCTCATTAACGATATTACAGATCTGTGTGAGGGTGGGTGTGGTTGTATGCGCTGGTGCACATAACGTGCATGGATGGGTTGCATGGTTGTTTTCTGTTCATCAATCCTCTAAGTAAAGAAAAAAAAAAAGATTAGGCTTGGAGGGTATACTTTCTTTACTTTTTTTTTTCTTTTTGTTGTTCATATGCTTGATTTCTTTTACTTTGTCCTTCCAATAATTTGATCTGGTAACTGATGTTATTAGGTTTACAGCAGTGCCCTGCGTCTGGTTCGTTCCATGGTCAGTATATATTTTCAGTTATTTTTATTCTCCTTCATTTCACTGTATCTCTATCCAGTCAAGATTTTCGTTCTAAAAGAGATGCAATTTTGCAATTCCAATGAGCAGGTGCTCATGAGAAGTGGAAGTTATTCAACACATTCTTTGTTTTTCTTTTTTCTTTTGAAGTGTCTGCTAATGGTAGACAACTGGACAAAAAAAGAATGTGGAAAGACTAACAGAAGCACAATAACTACATAAGATGTTGGATTTATTACTGCTAGTCTGCTTTAAGATAGACAATAGGCATAAGATACGGCCCACTGCTTGAAGATTAGAAACTTAAATAAGTTTCCAAATAACTATAAAATATACATTTTTTTTCCATATTCACCTTATTTACGTGTTCTTATGGAAAGTTCTAGCTTTGTGATCTTAGCTGGTGCTGGTTTTTTGTGTACAAGTTGACCTTTCTGTTTGCTAATTTAATTAACATGTTTTTTTCCAAATGGATCATTGAAAGTAAAAGTTCTTATCTACTTCCGTAATTGATTGTTACTGTTTCGATCCAACTTTTGAGATCATATAACATTAAACTAATAATTTTGAATTCTTTACATGAAGTTGTAATATATGTAACATGTCATTAAGTGAAACGACATTTATATATTTACTCCTAATTTAAAAAGTGATGTGATGCTGTTACCATAAATGTCCAGTCAGCTCTTTCATCATTTTCATGGGCCAGGTATACGTGTTTTTCTTGATTGGGATAATTTTTTCTCTAGTAATTAATTTTATTCAACACATTATCAACCCAACTGTTTCACAGTTACCTTTACCCTATCTAAAAGTTGGATATCTGACTGCACCTCCTGTGGGCAAAGCAGTTGCCCCCCATACTGATTGGAAACGGTTCCAGTTCGTTCTGAATCATGAAGGACTTCAGCAGGTAAAGTTTTTACTTTTGGTAATTTCTATCATTCCCCTCC
>CM039523.1:1815954-1830954 GCA_022433055.1 Begonia peltatifolia
CACACACACACACACACACACACCCACCCACCCACCATATGGTGTAACTTTTAGTAGACTGCTAGTTTGAATAATCCTCCCAAAACATCTATTCAGCTTCATATAGAGGATCAAAAACAAGTGATCCATAGGCTCTCTGGTAGATCTGGAACTGCAGGGAGTGTCGAGAAAAAGGCTGTGAAAGTTGATGTTCCAGATATTGTTTCTGTGTCAGCCTGTTCTGATCTGACTTTACCTCCAGGTGCAGGCCTTTGCATTGACACTATACATGGATCTGTTTTCTTGGTGAGTTAGTTTTCTAAAGCTTTGCATGTAATTTATTGTATGTGAATCTGATATTCTTTACTACTAGTACCACCTCGTTAATTAGTATCTCACAGTATATAATAAAAGAATCACCTTCTTATTTGGCTCTGAATTTCTCAAGCAGACTAAATTTGGGAAAATATGGTTAATTACAGTCACAGCCTTAGATGCTACGTTTTATGGGCTCGCCTTAAATCTTGAAGGTCCCTTTTATTTTATAAGTAAGAAAGGGAGAGGGGATTGTTGAGAGAGGAGAGCAACCGGGGTATTTTGGTAATCATATTATGTTAGATTAGTATAAATAGAAGGAAAAGAGAGGGAGTAAGGAGATTATTGAATATTGTCAAAATGAATTTCTCTCTAAAAAGAGTTTTTTTTTTTCAAGCATTGCTCGTAGTGTTTTTTGAATTTAGCATTGTTAAGATTTGCGTCTTTTTATTTCTCTTGCTATTTTGTTGTTCCATATTACTGTTTTTTGGTGATGTTCTAGGTGTTCCTTTGACGATAGAAGGGTTGTAATTTCACGTTATTACCATTTTATTTCTGGTTATTGTGCTTTATGGGTTCGCTACGTAACAAGGTGTTTAACAGATATTGATGAATGTGGAGTAAACTCTTTGTGAGGACTAAGTATGCTACTAGAAAATATTAAAATCGAGAAAGTTAATAGAAAGCCAGCTAGTCTTCTTATATGTAGCTCCAGAAAAATAAGAAAGTTAATGATAAATCTATTATTAGGTTTACTTATTCTAAGAAGAACAAAAATGTATAACTGCCATTAATAACTGTTTTTAGATAGTTAACGGGGGAAAAGGGAGTAGGGAGTTTGGTAGTTTTTTGTGTCTAGTTTTCAAAGAAAAAAAAGTAGAGAGGAAGAGCTCTTGAAATCCCTTATTCAGTATGGTTTTTGTGTTTATTAATGTTGATGTGGTTTGTGTTTTTTTTTCGTAAATTGAAGTTTCTAATTGAAAGTAAATGTTTTGGATGAAGTTTTGTTGGTGGAGAGCGTATCAATTTGGTATAAGAGCTCTTTCCTGAGTAAGAAAGATGTTAACAACGGCAAAAAGACGCGATGGAAGATTGGCAGAAGGACTTAGCAGAAATGAAGGAAGAGTTAAAAAAAATTGAGAAAATTTCGGCTATAGAACAATTAATGTTGAAGATGCAGGAACATTTGGCGAAATTATTAGATCGATAAAAAAATTAGCAAACTCAGAGTTCTGAGTATTTACCTGGTTCTTTGGGAGAAAAGAGTTCCAGAAATTACGATAACGCGCTGATAGAGACCACATGAGTTTTTCTTCCACGAAAACTCGAACTTCCAATCTTCTCCAGCAACGACTTCGATGGCTGGATTTTCAGAACCAAGCGTTACTTCTCTATTAATCAGTTATCGGTAGAGGAGAAGATCAAAGCTTTTGCGGTTTGTCTAGAGGGACCGGCACTCTCCTAGTTTCAATGGGAAAACAGGGCTAGGCCTTTTCGAACATGGCTGGAGTTGAAGCTTCTGTTGACCGAGAGATTTAGAGCAATGAAAGATGGGTCAAACTGTGACCAACTGTTAACCTTAAGGCAAGAAGGATTGGTGGAAGAGTATCGAACTAGATTATATACTCATTTCTAACTTTATTGGTATATCGAAAGAAGTGTTAATCTGTGCTTTCTTTAATGACCTGAAAAAATAAAATTAAAGGTGATGTATGTTTGATGCGGCCTTCGGGATTAAGGGAGTTGATGCAATTTTCACAGATTGTAGAGAATAAAAATTCTCTGGTGAGACCAACGATACAAAACAACTACAAATATTTTCCAAAACAAAATCGAGAAGCAACCCCCGCATTATACCAGATAGTTTAATGAGACAGCAGGGAACCTTCAAAACAGAGGCTCCCAAAAGGCGATTGACAAAAGCAAAAATGCAAATAAGAAGGGAAAAAGGGTTGTGTTACCAATGTGATGAGAATTACATTGCTAGATAACAATGCAAAAAAAAAAATGTTACAAGTTCTAATAATGGAGGATATCAAAGTTGATGATCTAAATGCAAGGATTGATGACGCGATGGAAGAATGGGAAGATCGAGCAATTCCAGGCACAGTGGCATTGTCATTAAACTCCATTATAGGAATACCTACACCTCGCATAGTAACGCTAAAAGGGAGAATTGGAGATAAAGAAGTGGTAGTTATGATTGATAGTGGAGCGACCTATAATTTCATATCCAGCAAATTAGTCATTGAGATGAAATTTCCTATTCATAACACAACACAGTACGAGATTTCGATGGGGAATGACAAATCCTTGAGAGGATCAAGCATTTGTAAGAACTTACTATTAGAGTTGTCTGAACTTGAGATTATGGATGAATTCCTACCAATTGAATTGAGAAATAAATACCAATGTGATATTAGGTATGATGTGGTTAGATTCAGTGTGGAATATGCAAGTTGATTAAAAGAGATAGATAATAAAGTGGCAGGTTGATAAAAAAATGGTGGAAATAAAAGGTGACCGGAGCTTAGATAAGAAATTTATTTCCTTGGAATTTGTGATGAAAAAAGTGAAAAAAGAAAAACAAGTTCTATTAATACATGTTGGGAGTTTGGAGGAAATTGAAGGAGCAGAACAGCAATCATGAGAAGTTGGAGTAGCTGAACTGTTATTAAAATTTAAGGCAGTGCTATCGATACCAGTTGGGCTACCTCCTAATCAGCAACATGAGCATAGTATTGTGCTTGAAGAGGGAGTCACTCTGGTGAATGTAAGGCCATACAGATATGCTGTTACCCTGAAAGATGAAATTGAGAAACTTATGAAGGAAATGCTAGAAACGGGAATAATACAGCCCAGTTCAAATCCTTTTTCATGTCCTATCATTTTGGTTAAGAAGAAAGATAATAGTTGGAGGTTTTGTGTTGATTATAAAGCTCTAAATAGAGAAACAGTGAAGGATATATTTCTCATCCCGGTCATTGAAGAGCTCTTAGACGAGTTACATAGAGCAAAAGTGTTCACTAAATTAAATTTAAAATCCGGTTATCATCAAATCCTAGTGAAGCAAGAAGATATCCACAAAACAGTTTTCCGAAGTCACGAAAGGCACTATGAATTCTTAGTAATGTCGTTCGGTCTTACAAAGGCTCCCTCTACATTCCAATCTTTGATGAATAAAGTTTTTCATGAATTCCTTCGAAAATTTATGCTAGTATCTTTTGATGACATTTTAGTATACAACAAGTCTTGGGAAGAGTATTTACAGCATTTGGAAATGACTTTACAGGTATTGTCAAAGGAGCAACTTTATATAAATCCGAAAAAATGTTTGTTTGCGAAAGGAGAATTGGAATATTTAGTATCTGATCAAGGAGTTGTAGTAGACCCGAATAAAGCACCGACAATAAGGGAATGGCCTGTACCTAAATCTCTTAAACAATTGAGAGGATTTTTTGGTTTAACAGGATATTATCGAAGGTTTGTGTTCGGGTATAGTTCTATCGCTCTACCCTTTACCAAACAGCTTAAAAAAGATAATTTTGGGTGGAACGAAGAGGCTGCTGCAGCATTTAAAAAATTAAAAACAGCCATGGGTACAGTTCCTATTTTAGCCTTGCCCAACTTTAAAGATATTTTTGTAGTAGAGACCGATGCTTCGAAAACAAGTTTGGGAGCTGTTTTGATGCAGAACAACCGACCTATTGCTTATTATAGCCAACAATTGTCTAAACAGAGCAAGCTCAAATCAGTCTATAAAAGAGAATTGATTGCTATTGTATTGGCCATTCAAAAATGGCGATTCTATTTGTTAGGAAGACATTTTGTAGTGAGGACCGATCAAAAGAGCTTGAAATTTTTGCTAGAACAAAGACTAGTAACTCTAGAACATCAAAATTGGTTGATTAAGATAATGAGTTATGATTTCAAAATGTAATATAAGCCCAGATGTGAGAATAACGCAGCGGATAGCCTATTTAGAAGAGAGGACAATGCAATAAAATTTACGGATTTAAATGTTTCAATGTCACGTAACCTTATTTCCAAAGAAGAATTGGAAATGAGTTTGTAGCTTTATTTCCAAAGAAGAATTGGAAATGGATTTGTTGGAAGATAAAAATTATGCAAGATGAAACAGAATCTGCTTCGAGTTGAGTCAGGGGTTTCTAAATTCAATTTACGGGAAGGACAACTTTTCTACGAAAACATGAAAGTTATTTCATAATATTTAGCAACAATATCCAAAACTTTAAAGCTATTTCATGATAGTCCGGTTGGAGGCCATGAGAGAATTACAAAACTCAGCAAAACTGTTTTGGTTCGGGATGAGAAATGATATAGAAGTTTATATTCATAATTGTACAATTTGTCAACAAAACAAATATAAAGCCTTGTCACCGGTGGGTCTACTTCAGGTACTTCCAATCTTTAATGATATTTGGGAAGATATTTCAATGAATTTATTGAGAAGCTGCCTAAAGCTAATGAGTTTGATACTATATTGTTGGTAGTTGATAGATAGACTGAGTAAATACAGTCATTTTATCGGGCTTAATCATCCATGTTCAGCGAAAATTGTTGCTGAAAAGTTTATGCAAAATGTATTTCGGTTATATGGAATGCCTAAATCAATCGTTTTTTATAGAGATAAAGTGTTTATCAGTATATTTTGGAAGGAATTGTGGCGCTTACATGGAGCTACATTAAAGTTCAATTTGGCATATCGTCCACAAATGGATGGACAATCTGAAGTAGTCAATCAGACATTAGAGACATATTTGCAGTGTTTTACTTGTGACAAACAGAAAGAATAGTATAATTCTTCGTATCATTCTGTCATTCAAATGAGTCCTTGCAATGCGGTTTACAAAAGCGAGCCCACCCTTAGGGGTTAGAGAATTCACATTGTGTAGTTTCAGGTATTGATACTCAGATTCAAGAAAGAGATGAGATTCTAGCTCTTTTGCAATCTCATTTAATTCGAATTCAACAATTGATGGTATAGTCAGCCAATATGAAGACGAGGGACATGAAGTTTGAAGTAGGAGAAATAGCTTGGTTAAAGATTCAGCCTTACAGGCAGAAATTATTAGCAAAAAGACGATTTTAGAAATTATCTCCCAGGTTCTTCGATTTTTTGAGGTGTTGAAAAGAATTGGCAAGGTAGCTTATAAGTTTTTATTATCAAATTTGGGTATGATACATCATGTTTTTCATGTTTCCTTGCTAAAAAAATTGGAAGGTGAACTTAATGAGGTGATTCCATTACGAGAAGCTCTTAATGCAGAGGGTGAATGGAAGATAAAACCAAAATTGTTATTGGATGTAAAGCAAGCACAGGGTAGTTCTAAAACCATTTCAATTTTGATTAAATGGAAGTTTCTTCCTCCTTTTGAAGCATCGTGGGAAGAATTTGATATCAGTCGACGTCAATTTTCACATTTTAACCTTGAGGACAAGAGGTTTTTTGGAAGGGGAGTAACGATAAACCTATTATTAGGTTTAATTACTCTAGGAAGAACAAAAATGTATAACTGCCATTAATAACTGTTTTTAGACAGTTAATTGGGGAAAAGGGAGTAAGAAGTTTGGTAGTTTTTGATGTGTAGTTTTCGAAGAAAAAAAAATGGAGGAAGGGCTCTCGAAATCCCTTATTCGTATGGTTGTTGTTGTGTTTATTGATGTTGTTGTGGTTTGTGTTTTTTTTTGTTGTAAACTTAAGTTTCTAAGTGAAAGAATATGTTTTGGATGAAGTTTTGTTGGTGGGAACATATCAGTTAATTGTCTCTATTTGTCGATTCTACTTTTGCAACTCTGATCCTCTTTCGTGATAACCATCACTCAGATTGTTTAATTCGAAAAATGTTCCTTAATGTCATCATTTGGGATTTATGATTTATTGTCATTCCAAATTGCACAACACATCCCACCAGACACTTTATAATGATCTAGACAAATCATTCCAGGACAGTTAGACAAATCATTCTAGGACAGTTAGATCATCCCCCCTCTCAGGCATTTACATTCTTTGTTTGCTACTCCTATGTAACATCCTCCGTCTTCATGTCCACTTTAAATCAGAATCTGCACGGATTTTGTTTTTAGATTAGTTCAAAATACATTGTATTAAATAAAGAGAAAAATTTTACTTATAAATTATCTATTTTCTATTATTTCAAACAATGTGAAATTTGTACAACCACAGTAATATGAGTTAGACCTTTCACAATGTTGAGTTCTCTTTATCTTCAAGTGACGTGCACTCAAATCCTATATTAGTTTTGAAACTGTTATTGAATATCTTGTCAATAAAGAAGACCAAAAAAACTTCTATTATTGAGTATATGTTATGTGATTATTTTCTTTTTGTGTATTTATTTTCTTCCATCAGGTTGCCGACTCTTGGGAATCGCTTGATGGGTGGTTAGATGCAATTCGTCTGGTGTACACCATTTACGCACGAGGTAAGAGCGATGTTCTGGCTGGCATTGTAACGAGCTAGTTATGTGTTTTATGCATCAATCTACATGTTCTCAATCAGGAATGAAATTGATATTTTTACTTATATATAGAGAATTCTTTGCCTTATTACGGGCAGCTTTTTAAAATTTTGCAATCTGGATCTGAGTTGATCATTTTATCACAAATTCTATGGCTATATTGGTGTAGTTATGTGAATTTGATTTGGTTATGCATTGAATAATCCATATGCATGGGTAGTTTCTAGAACTGTCTTGACAATGTTATTGAGTGCGCTTTTGCACTCCTTTGCGTATTTTTTATCGTTATATTGATGAAATGTGTAATCGCAACACTTTTTTCAAATTTAGGAGCAAAACCACTCACAAGTAGGTGTTGAAAATGATCATAACTTTTATTTATTTGAAACAATTGAGCCTGTTCGGAACTGAGTTGACCCCACATATATCTGATAGACCGTACCCTGAAGTTGACTTCTATTGTCCTTGTCAAATGGGTTTAATTAAATGCTTCGGGCACATCACTTTCTGTACACAAATGTTGCCACTACAATTAGACTGGGTATTTATCTTTATGAAATAACAATAATGCGATGATCATATATTAAGAATAAAAGCTTTTTTTACAAAGATATAGATCGTGTACAAAAGTTGACAGGTACTTGTGGATCAAGCGACGGTATAAATTAATTTTATAAAGTTTCGATTTTGGGTCAGAAAAGTGGCCCTTTTGCTCATAGTTAGTTCATGTGGCGAGCTAAACAGATTCTATAAATAAATATTACTTTCAGCCATAGTTGGATATGTGAGTTATAGTGAGTTGTGTAGTTATTGCTATAAATCATTGGAATTTAATACTCTCAATAGTTTTTTTTTAAATTATTTGCATAATAGATCTTAAATATTTTTTTTTAATAAATTGAATTTTTATTTTCAACTATGAGTAATTTGACCATCAATCATTTGTTAAATCTAGTGAGTGCAAATTGTATTTTTTTTTATTTAATAAGATATTTTAACTTGATTTTTTTAACTATTTTGATGATTTTTACATGGTTTTAAATTCAATTGATCTCTCAATTGAGTTCTCGACTAAGTTAGAACTTATTATAGAAATCGACAGAATTTGAGCTTGAAATCGAAATCGTCAAATGAGTTAGAAATCAGTTTAGATCATGTATTTAAATAGAAAAGCATGATATGTGCTTTAATTTAACGATGAACTCGTGATAAGATTCAAATTATTGATAGCTAAACTTTGAAAGTTCAATTTGTCGTCAAATCAATAGTTTAAGGTGAAGTTCAATTCATCATAAAAAAAATAGTTTAAGGTATACTGTAACATTCGTTTATGCTTTTATTACAATATTGTTTACTTTGAGATAAAACTCATATAAATTTGTTCTTCAGGTCAACTTTAAAACTCATTGTACTAGATAATAAGGAGAACTCTACTTTTAAACTATTCATTTTTTATTCTCCCAAACAATGTAAGATTGTACACCACCACTGATATGAGTTGAGTTTTATCAGATCCTATACTTTTACATGACATACTGTCACATGTACTTTGTAAATAATCTCAAATTTTAAATTATGTTTTATCATTTATTTTATTATATATATAATTTGATTTAATTATTATATTAATTAAATCAATTATTAATTGATCAAGGGAGTAAACATATTATTAGTTTTTTAAAATATCAAGGCCAAGATGCTCAATTGTTTTTTATATGAGTTAGAAATACTGATTCAAGGAGTCTAAAAATGGAGTTTAGAATTGTACAAATAACATCTAACAAAAAAAAAATAAAGTATAGGTTCCTCATTTTAGATTAAGCTTAGAGTCTGTTCCTCTGATGGGAAAAGGGCTGAGGAAATTGATCTTGAAGCAAAAATCTAAGGCAACAGCAGCAAACACAAATATGTAAAGATTTTCTAAAACATACACAGCGCCATCAAAACCATGTTTCCACAAGCTCTCCATGTTCACTTCCAAAGGAGATGATCCACTTCCCAGTTCACCCAGACCTGCTCATTTTCCAAATCAAACACACAAATTCACTTTTGATGAACACTGGATAACTTCTCAATTCTCATGAAGGATCATTTCCCCCACATAAAAATAAGCTACCAAATGCCGAGTTATAGACGATGAACAAGTGTTTCTGAAACTGTATGTCGAGTAGCTGCTAGATTTACTCATATTGTCTAGAAACAACCCACCCGTTTCTGAAAGTAATCAAGTTTTCATTGAGAAACAGACAAAGAGGTCTATTGGTCAAT
This sequence comes from Begonia peltatifolia, assembly GCA_022433055.1. Lineage (NCBI taxonomy): Eukaryota > Viridiplantae > Streptophyta > Magnoliopsida > Cucurbitales > Begoniaceae > Begonia > Begonia peltatifolia. The sequence goes on from CM039523.1 coordinate 1,825,020, forward strand.
TGAACTTGTAGAAAACACCCATCATTTTCAGCACAAAATTAGATTAATTCTAGTTTGACATGATAACTTGTGGAGTTCTGAATTGGTGTAGCAAACTTGGGTTTTTCCTAAAATTTTGAAGCATGAAGTAGATTGAAAACTACCCAAAAATCAACCATAGACCTTGACAAGAACAACAATAACTGTCAAAATAACAAATAGGGAGAATAGAAACAGCTATTTAACAACAAAAAACTAAATCTTTTTTAAAAAAACTTAACCCTATTCTAATTCGATAACGATAATCCTAGTTGATCAAGTAAAATTAATTTTGAGTGTATATTCCAACAATAACAAAAATATGCCCACGTACCTTTAACAACTGCAAATGCAGCAGAAGTGCCTGTTTTAAGGTGCCCGTCATCCAAGTCTCTCCTAACCGTGTATCGAAAAGTAACTCCAAACAAAGCACAGCTAACAATGGTGATTCCTAAAGGGAGAATTAGCTGTTCAGCACTGCTCACCTGAGTCAATTCAATGGGCAATCCAGCAAGTGTTCCAACAAGCGCAGAAACTAAAGCTGCTTTAATGGACTCTACCCTCTCTTTATCTCTATCAATTACTCCACTTTCTTGATTTGTGACGATATTTCCTCCCCCATTTGCTGAAAGGGATTTCTCAGCCTCCTCTATCATTGCTCTTGCCTGCAGTATCTCCATCTGACATTCTGCAATCTTGAAGTATACGAGGAAAAACAGAATCAACTTGCTTGAGGACGAATGAATTTCTGTATATTATTTGTTTTTTTTTATAAGAAACACAAGCCGTATGAACGACTGATGATTACAAATAGATAAATGCTTCTTCCAAAAAGCAAAAGCAACAGCAATCAATCCAGATGAAGCCATTTCTTTTGCATAGGGAAGAACTAACCGAAAGCATATATCCTAAGAGGGCAAAGTGCAAATTAAATCATATTGTTTGTGATCATTAATGTATTAGACTTTAAACTATTTTTTTGAACAAATAGAACCTCCATGGTTTTACTATGAATATGTTGGCCATTGACGTCAAATTTTTCATTAAATTGAACATGTCTATGCCACATTTTTCTCTTAGTAATGATTTTAACCTGATTCCTAGCTACATCACTTCTAACCCGATTTTGAACTTATCAATTTCATAATCGACGATTTTAAATTCACTCAATCGCGCAATATAATTCAAAATTGAGTTAAAAATCATCAAAAGAGTTAAAAAAAATCGATTTAAAACACCTTATTAAACAAAAAATGTGATATGCACTTATTGAATTTAATAAATAAGGTCCAAAATGAGTCAATTTGTGTAAAAAAATAGGTTGAAGTCTAATATGGAAATGATCTTAAATTTCAGTGTCTAAATTGTGGTCTACTCAAAAATTAATGTCTCTCTACACACGGGAACCTCATTTTGTTAGAAATTAACGTCTTAGTTTAAAATTGAAGAAATTCGAGAAAGAAAAAAAAAATTTCACCGCTAAATCCCAAATCAGAGGACGGAGGAAAATGAACAGGTTTGAAGTTTTCAATAATCGCGAGAGAACCTAATATGAATAACGCCAACCAAATTGCATTACAGTGGAAGCAATGAACCTCTGTAGCTTTATTTTCGAGCTGTCTGACGTAATTTCTCAATTGTTTCTCTTCAATTTCTAGTTTCTCGATCTCAGCGAGCTGCCTCTTTGCCATTTCCACCCGAAGAGACGCCTTCTCCAAGCCATCGAGCAAAGCCCTATTCTCCTCTCTGTTCAAGAGCTCCCCTACTTGGTCATTTACAATGCTAGAAAGAGCGCCTTTCAAATCGAGGCTGGCTTCTCTCTGCTCTCCATTTCCGGAGCTTCTGGTGGACGTTAGATGCCTCGACGTCGAAGAGGGTGTGAGGGGAAAATGAAGACTGAGAGGCCAGGAAGATAGAAAAAGGTTTCTTGAGAGTGAAAATGGAGAGATGGGGTTTGCCAATGGAAGCCATGAAGGTGTGATCTTGGTGGTGGTCATCGGCCCTTCACTGGCAACTCGACTTCCTCTTATCCTCTTTTAAACTACTCAAAACATCTCATATCATTTCAACAATATATAAATTAATCATTATTGTTATAATTTATTATTCAAAATTATAATGTAAAATGAGACAAATTATATAAAATAAGTACATCAATGATCAATTATAGACTTGATAAATACTAAATTCAATTATTTCAACTAATTTGGCTCGGAAAAACCACCTAAAAACAATTCTGATTATTTTCGATATGATTTCGGACGATTGCCCGGGGAGTCAAATCAATACCCTTTGTGTACACTAAGTTGATATTCTTATCCAATAACATGTTTAGAACACATTAGAATCCAAATTAAAATAATAATAATAACAAATAGTAGAAATTAATAATTTAAAAAAAAAAGAAGAAAGTTTTATCTTTCATGTTCATCCATTAAGCCTTGAATCTATCACCAACAAATTATGGGAAGCCAAAACTCAACCAAGAAACAAAGGAGAAAGGCACTTGATCTATTGCATGCCTTTCTTTCAATTTATAAATCAAATGCTCACCCATACACTTAACTTATCACCAATGCTTACATCCCCTAATAGGCTTTGGCATTAGAAATCCCTACCCGTTCGATATTGTCCATTCGATTGCATGGTTGAATGATGGAGTTGTTTCCTCTCGTATTCTTGTTTGGATGTAGAAGATGCATGAGTGACCAAAATACATCTATTCTCGTTATGTGTTTCTTGGCCTGTATCAAATACAGTCGTACCGGGTAATTTTATCGAAACTCCATCAAAACAGAAGATTACCAATTTTAAGTATAAATTTAATGAAAAATATGAATGCTACAACGCACCTCGACAACGAAGCTTGCCCATATCTTATTCTCTCGGACTTCCATAACGCCTTTCAAAATCGTTAAGCCAAATCCACGAATCATGTCGACTATTTCTAAAGAGTGTTCTCTTTCCTCGCATACCATCTATTGCAAAGAAATATGCAATTCTTTTTAACTCAAGTAAGAAATTGACTTTTGAAGAACTTCACTCCCTTTACATACCTCTATCAGCATTTGACCACGACCGGCGAGATCTTCGATCTTAATTGGACAAATCATTGTTTTTTCATCAACTTCCAATGCCCAAGTGGCGCCTCCTGTCTTTTCTCTCGTATCCTTCGGAGCCGGTCCGTTGTCCTAATTATTCGTTAAAAAATACATGTTTTACTTTCAGGCAAATCTCATAATCACGGGAAAAGAAGAAAAATCAAATTTAAGTAGATACCTTATGTTTATTTGCTTGTTTAAGGTTGTCTGCATACTCTGTTACATTCTGTAGAAATAGCATGTATTTAATTGTTTTGTCCAACAGAGCATCGATGCTACACTGTACATCAATGAAATCACCTCCATCAGCAGTTTGAGGCTAAACACCATGATGGAAACTCAAAGGAGAATGATTCATATCCTACTCTCATAACATTTGCTCATCAAAAACAGATTCTTTTATGCATCCATTAAAAGACTGAAGATGATAAATTAAATCGTCTTTTGAAAATCTTAGTGGAAAAACTAAAATTCTGTACCTTTCCTCCATTGGGAATTATCCTTTTCAACTCTTTGAAGCGATCTTGGATTTGTTGTCGATCCTTCGGCCTCGGTCGACCACTCTCTCCGGGTCTGGCCCTTTTTTTTGTGAGCTTTGCTGGTGTTTGATACTTTTGAGAATGACCAGTAACAGCACTTTTAGCGTTGATGCTATAGCCATCATCAATCCACATCCCTACCAGTGACTTGGGAACCTCTTTATCACTTATATGAGAGTTTCCTGAAGGCTCTATGCTTTCACTACTTTCCAGCCTTCTTCTTTTACAAGTGGATGATAATTCCTCAATACATGAATTGGTGTAAGAATTAGAGGTTTTTAGACCATTTAAAAGCTTTTCAAGGCCCAACTTAGAGAATAATCCACCATTGAAATGCCCTGTGGAATTTATATCTGGTTTTGTCTGTTGATCAGGCACAAAATCCATTCCCAGATAATCCATGGAGTTTTCTTGTACGTGACTGTGAGATAAATCAGTCACTGAGCTTTGCATTGGAAAAACTTCACTTTCTCTCTCTATAAAACTGGATGACAATGAAGAAAAACCATTGAAGTGTGAGAGATTGTCATGGAATGGTTGTTCTGGCGCAGAAGAATACCACTGAATAAGATCATCTGCTGGCACTGTCGAAGAGGAATCTGTAGAAAATTGATTTCCCATCGAATTCCTGAACCCTTCGAACAAACTTTCTTCTCCATGAAATAAATCTGTGGTGGTGGAGACTGACTCGAATGCTTCCTTACAATTTCCAATGGCATTTTCATATCCTAGTTCAGACGAGAGAAATGGGTCGAATGAAGCCAAGGTGGAAGGAGTTTCAAAGCACACATCATCCAGAACAGAGCTACCCTGAGAATGAACAGAAGCAAGAAACTGATTCCTGCTTGCTGAAGAACAAAATGAGTTATTGTTAAGCTTGACATTCTCGCAGCTCTGCAGAGTATTGAGAGTCCAATAATCAGAATTTCCAGGCAACAGAAAGGAAGCAAAGAATCCATCTAACTCCCAATTTTCACTGCTTGAAGATGAAGGACCATTTGTCTCTATGGTGGTTCCATCAATGTTTTTCACTTTCCCAAGCATCATTTTCATTTTGTCCAATAACTCAAACCTCTGAAAAATCTGAAGCAATAATGGTATAGAATCAATGCAAAGTTTTTAAACTCCCATTCTATGCGATGAAGTTTAAGGACACGAGATTTAAGTTTGTGCATACGAACAATAAAATTGCCCAAATCTACCATGATAAGTTTTTCTACAAGCAATATTCATATTGAGATAGAAATTTTAAACATTGTAAGATATACTGAATTGACGATCAAGATAATCCGTTTCATATGTTTATAATTCTTACTTTCTTTGTTGATCCAAACAGAGCCACTCCGGCTCGTTCCACCGGAATCACTGCAATTGTCTGCGATTTCAATAAAGTCGTCAAATTCGTCAACTGTTTTCTTCATATAAACTCAGTGAACTTGGAAGCTATTTATCATAAATTGAAGTTGAGTAAAAATTTCACTTAAAAATGGTTGATCATTTGAAAGACAAGTATGTACCTTTATACCAACTGAAAATTGTTGCTGAAACTCAGCATCATCCTGTGGAAGAGAAACAATTTTTAAACAAGAATCTTCACTGACGAACTCTTTTTGTAAGTTATGTTGCATTTTGAGATAGAATTATCGCCCCAACTGAAGGAAAAATGGACAGCCAATCTTTTTAGTTTATCAATCACTAATGAGAATGGGTTAGCATTAATACCTCCTCGCTTCCGGACGAACCAGAAATCTTCTCTCCAGTTTCACGATCTGACAACATCCATCTGTGTTTTCCAGTGAAAGCAGCTTGCCCGACAGCTCTGAATAAGAAAACAACAAAAAATGAGCTCCCTCTCTCTCTCTCTTCAGTATTCTGTGTGAGAGTGAGTGAGGTGAGACAATGAATGACTGGAAAGTGGGCTTACCCTTCACCCAAAATGTGGATTTGCGGTAACATATGGTGAACAAGCATTCCTAATTGCTGTTCATAGTAGAAATCTTCCATAGCCAACAACCTACGAAACAATCTCAAGTAAGTAAACATTGTACGCCAGAAATGGTTAATCATATGGACAACTTTAATTCATGAGAGAGTTTGATAATTATGTTTTATACGTTACAAACAGTTCATTCCTTCGTTCTATATCGAAATCAACTAATTAAACAAGGGAACATGCTCTAGTAGACTGGAGATATACAAGTGAGAGGATAGAATCCACAGGTCAAGAATGGGTTATGTTTCGGAAATTAAATCTCAGTCCGAGTTAAAGCTTCATTT
>CM039523.1:1833454-1854383 GCA_022433055.1 Begonia peltatifolia
GAATCGAGATTTTATTTAGTGTTGGCCAAAAAACACAATGGAATTAATGGAGAAGGGACAAAAGCTTTTAGTAACAGGCATCATGTTTGGTTCTAGTTTCCACTACCACTCAGACAATATTACTCATTCCTTCATTTTGTTGGCTTTGACTTTGCCATAAAAACTGCTGTTTAATATATTTTCAACTATTTTTCTTTTTTGAAATAAAAACAAAAATTGTTCGATGAGCACAAAACGTATTAGAGAGAATTTTGTTCCGATAAACTGCGAAACGCAAATTCTATAATATCTTGAAACCGAGGTACGATGCCATTTGTTGAAATCAAAGCAATAATAGAAAAACCCGTAATCACTAAATGCAAGTGCGACTCTAAATTCTAACTAGAAGTCTTACTTAATAGACTCTTGAACAAAAGATGAGATAAATTTGTTGGCTTAGCAGGCATTATGTATAGTTGTTTGATGAATTTACGTTTGCATGGATTAAATATATTCGCATTCAAAATACTCTTGAAAGTGGGTATTTAGATTTACTAATATGCTAGTTAAATCTATGCATCAATGGTTTGAATTTATATTTTAGATTCAATCCAAAAGATTGTAAAAGTATCAAAGTTTGATACGGTAACCGCATTGATATTAAGTGCGGACTCTCAATCGCAAAATGAAAGAACTCGCGGATGCCCAATTTAGAGAAGTAGTTTGGTCGCAAAAACCCATAATAGGAACTTGACAGAATCCACAGAAGCCGATATAAAGAGTCAGATCATTTGAAAGTAAAAGTGTGAATGACCGAATCTGAAGAGCAGACATTCTCCACGAATACAAAGAGGAACCTGCAAAAGCTCATTCCCAAGACAATGTTTATCAAATTTCAACTTGGAAAAGCCCGGTCACAAGAGCAAACGCTCACAACAGATACTTGGAGAGCCTAACGAAAGTCCAACAAATAGAGACAATAATTCAAATTGAAGTTTCACACAGACGCATGGCCACATAGTACATACACAGGGAGCACAAGTCTTGTAATGTACGTGTGGAAGTTTATCGCCTATAATGAATTTGATTTATCTAATTAACAAAGAAAAAATATATAATTTGAGATGACAAACTAAATACGATTTTAATCACACCAAAAAGTTAGTAAACCTAGCATTAAACCTCATATCGATGTATCGAAGTCCCTTGATGATGGTCTCATCTCTTATTCATCTCCCTTTTTTTTCATCTCTAATTCATTGCGTTTCGAAAGTCAAATTTCAATCTTAGTCTTAGACTCGTTTATTTTCTTCTTGATCCGTACACGTGAACTGTGAAACTTTCACAGTGAAAAGCTACTATTTTGAACCATGGTGATATTTTGCAATGCAAATTAGTTTTATCCATTGTTTTTACAGTATAGTTTTGTATTTAATGTAGTTTTTGTTATATTTATAATGGTAAAGATTAATATATTATTATTATTATTTTATATAATGAACAGCCGGAACCGAAGCGAAGATTCAGTTCAGATTCGGCTTCTACCCTTAAAAAAACTAGTTTCGGTTCTAAAAATACTAAAAAGCCGTCCTTAACCAAGTCGGTTCAGATCTACGATAGAAGTAGAACCGAACCTTGAACACCCCTTTTGAGACGTGACCAATTCTCAAGCCATTTTTAAAGATGGGACTTAAGTTAACTCGACTTCTTTTGTGGGTACCAAGTGCAAGTCCACCCGTTAATGTTTTTTTATTATTGGATCACTCCTCGATGGGTTGGGCCTTAGCATTAATACCTCTTCAAAATCTAGGCTTATCCTAAGATTTATAAACTATAATGAGCAAATTAGTGACGCCACACTTGTTAAAACAAGTCAGAGATAACAGGGTCTGTAAGAATATTGAGTTTTTAATGGAGAAAGACATGCCTCATGATCCATGCAGTCAGTAGAGAGAAGAAGGTGCAACTTCGATTTGATCTGGTCGGCTTCGGGTTTTACAGTGTTATTCGTGTAGCGGAGATGGTCAATTTCAACGATCAAATGTTCACCGGACTTCTTTGAAGTTATTGTTCTTGCACTTTTATAGTTGTTGGATCGATTCTCCATTATTTTGAATCTGTGATATGTCTTTTTTGTTCGTGGTCCATTTTATGGTAGCCGTGGTTCTCTCTCTCTCTCATTGCATGAACACATGCTTTGTTTCTCTCTCTAAAAACCTACGTCTTCCCGAAACAAGTTGTGCTCCCCCCTCCCATTTTGAAATCCCAACTGAGGGATGGGACATTCATAATCATATAATCTATGTAGTACCCAAAACGTAGAGGTAGTAAATATCTTTGAAAGATTCAGCGTCTTTTATCATATCCAAAACCCATCATATCTTCAGTCTAAATACAATACACAATGCAAACAACATAAATTCCTGAATTAAGTACGCAAATCTGCTCTCAAGTCATCATAGTAACTTTGGGACGATATCCATACTAACACCACATGAATCTGGTCAATCAGATCGAGATCATTAATTTATGGATTAAAATCGTAGAACTTCAACATAGATTAATTTAGCACCTTATTAACAAAGAAGAAAGAAACAATGGAGGGACAGACCTGCTCCCGCTTAATCCTTGGTCAGGAGGAGACTTCATTTTCAAGCTAAATGGAGACAACTCATGTAATTGGACAAAAGTGAGAGAAAAGATTAAGAGAGAGAGAGAGAGAGAGAGAGAAGCACGTACAATTGTAATGTGCCCTTTCTTTGATTAGGCACGGCACATGTTAGTAGGACCAAAAAGATGCTCCATGAAAAATTAATAAATAAAAATAAAAATGAAAAACCATCCATGTTCCACTTCCTACATTTTCATTTGTTTTCCATACATACATCAGCTTTGGTACCCAACACTCCCTCTTTCTCCCCTTCACCTCTACTAATGAGTCAGACACCATTCCAACAATCAAATCACACTTTAATTTGTATCATCCAATCGTGACATTCCACTACCCCCATCATCCTCCTCATCATCATCCTCATCATCATCTCTACTTAAGGTATAAATGATCCATGTGCCAAGTATCAACATTGGGAATTCATTCCAGTCTTTAGAATGTCAAATCATAAACCTCATAAAAGAGAGTGCTTTTGGAAATGAATTTTTATGCAAACTCCACATTTATCCTATGCGCTAATTCTTTCAGATCACGACTTTAAACCCAACTTGTCTCCCATACGTATTTATATGGACATATACATATCTTTCTCAAATTCTATACTTGTGTTACTGGTCTGGGAGACAAGTTAAAAGGGTGAACTTAAGTCTCATGTATCTATATCTGTACAAGACTAGTATTTAAAATTGACTGGTTGAAAAAGAGGTTTAGAGCGGTACGTGGAGGAGAGAATGGCTTCAGAAGCTGACCATAAACGAGAGGCTTCTTCCAAGTTTGATCCCATTTTCGAAGGTAATGCTTCGTTGCAATCGGCAAAGTATTTCCCACTAACATTTGTTAGCCTCTGACTCGTCGCCACGTAGCATGTCGTTGCTGCTGCCTGCAATCACCCACCACGGTCAAGTCTAAAGCGTTCGCATATACAATCATGTTCAGAAAAAGTTCTCTTTTTTTGCTTATCTAAAAAGTTCTACCTGAGTAATCGTCTTCAAGAGCTTGGAGGCCATGAAAAACGCGATATCTACAATTGTAGAATTCAAAAAGCAACCTTTAGAAATTAGCATTAATAATTAATATAATAAATTATAAATAATTAAAATAAGTATAAATTACCCGTGAGAAATCCTTCCCGATCTCTGGTGAGTCTGGTACGCACTATTCCTGGATGAACACAGTTCACCGTCACATTCGCTTCCATTTCCTGCTTATTTTAAAGCTATAACAATTATAGTCGCCAGTAATAAAATAATACCAATAAATTGTCATTACCTTGAGTCTCCGTGCGAGCTCCTTGGTATGCAAAATATTTGCGAGCTTGGAGAGAGCATAAGCACGTGTGGCATCGTAATGGCTGGAGAACAGTAATATTCAACAAATTAATCAACTGAAATGTCAAACCCAGTAAATTCTTATGGGGTTTCCGGGTACTCACCATATGTTTTGGCTTATCTGTCCGATATATTTTATTGCATCGCCGGAAAACCAGCTATGAATGCTCGACGATACGTTCACTATCCGGCCTTGAATGCCGGAAAAAGTGGCCGTCTCCAATATCTTCTTCAGAAGAAGCTTCGTTAACAGAAAATGACCTTCGAAATAGAATTAATTGTTCAAAGCGAAGTAAGAAATAGATTAATAAAAGCAATTAATTCATTGACTGATTAATTAATACCGAGGTAATTAGTGGCAAAGGTCATCTCCACTCCATCTTCGGAAAGTGCATGTTCATGCGAAAATTTGCCGGCGTTGTTTCTGAAACGAAAAAGATAAATTTGCCGGCGTTGTTTTATTTTTCAGACTATTTTAGAAGAATAATATTGTTACATTAGAAGGTTGAGAGGTAGATGAAGGCGCTCGAACTCGGAGACGAAGGATCGAACGGAGGAGAGAGAGCTGAGATCGAGAGCCATGACGATGATATCAGAATCAGGAAACTCAGAGAGAATACGCGCTCTCGTTTCCTCCGCAGCTTTAATGCTCCGAGCGGGAAGCACCAGCCTGGCGCCCCTCTTCGCTAAAACCCTCGCCGTCTCCGCTCCTATTCCGGACGTCGCTCCTGCCGAAACCAAAAGCAGTTACAATAGTTTATTTACCTGTGACTATAGCGGGGACAAAATAATTATCAATCGTTTATTCACCTGTGATTATAGCGGTGACAGAGCGGAGATTAGGAGACCTTTCCGTAACCTCCTCGGCGGTAGATTTGCTTCCATAGCCACTAGCTCCGACTGAGCCGATCAGATACTTAACGGTTTCGATCATTTTGGCCGGCTTTCAGCTTCGACCAAAAAGTTCCGGTTGAAACAAACCCTACGGTTTGACACAGCTAAGAAGCAGCCGGAGAAGTAAATCAGAGAGTACGAGTGGTTCAGCAACTGGAGTGGATTTGCCAACAATCCAAGCGCAGGAGGCCGCAATCGAGAGAAGGTTAGTTTTATCTCAGTGTCAGAAGTTACAGACTCAGCAGCTCTTCATTTATCACCGTCGCAGGGAAAAGACGGAAGTGAGAGAATAGACATATATAGGGAGAGAGAGAGAGAGAGAGAGAGAGAGAGAGAAAATCATAGGCACTAAGCTACACAGAGGTAATTAAGGCTCTCAGACGGGAAAATTACCATTTACACTTATAATTTTTATTATTAATTGGAATTTATCTTATTTTAATTTTTTACTATTTTTTAATGAGAAATAATTTGATTTAATGTATTGTAGGTTGGTTAGGAAGTGAGAGAGCAATAATATGGTCAAAGCGGCTCTTGATTTGACGCTAATTAAATTAATTTAATAATGGGCATAAAAACGAGATGCATTAACCTCATAAGCTACAAAAACAATGTGAATTTAATTATTTAAATAATAAAATAATACTCCACTAAAAAGAGAACCCACGCCCCCAAGATATGGAGCTATAGTAGTAGTGATGATAGTTTCGTTGACATCTTTCATTTTAGGGTTAAATTAAAAAAATAGATTGAAGTATAAAAATATTTTTAAAAGAAGACTAAATTTTTAAAATGAACAAAAATTGAGTTAAATTATCAAAAATGTTCAAAAAATGACTTTTTGACAAACCGATGACCCTCCGTAGTGAATGGATCGTGACTCAACAGTCGACCACATATATTTATGCGTTAGACCGTGTCGGCGAGAGATGTGTGGTGAGTGTGGAGTCCCCACACTAGAGCGTGTCACGCATCACGCACCCCCTGCCACCGCGGTCGACCGCGTAAATTGTAACGGTCATTGGTTTCGAGATGTTTCGAGAGAAAATCAAGTTTCGAGATGTTTTTTTTTTTTTTTGCAAAAATGAACTGTTAGGGTTTTAAAAATCGCACACAACGGTCAACCGTGTGAGAGTGAACACCCCCCGCGTGTTCTACATGCGATTTGCCGTTTGAAGAACACAACAAACCGTGTATAGAATACATGAACATGGGACCGCGTTCTAAACACGGTCGACTATGTCAACTTACGCAGTCGACCGTGTTTAGCAGGGGATGCGTGGTGGGTGAGGAATACCTGCGCATGTGCATGGCACGCTCTAACGCAGGGACTCTCCACCCACAATGCACTCTCTGCCGACGCGGTCGACCGCACAAATATATGCAGTCGACCTTTAGGTCACGATCTAACTCTCTGTAGAGGATTATCGGTTTGTTGGGAAACTATTTTTTGAATATTTTTTATAGTTTAACTTGGTTTTTGTTTGTTTTAAAAGTTTAATTCTTTTTTTTTTTAATTTTTCCATACTTCAATCTATTTTTTAAATTTAATCCTTTATTTTATCACACAAATTTAATTTATGTATTTTTTAATTTATTTGTAATTATCCAGACCCAAGTAAAAAAATGTAGTAATTTGAAGTGATTATAAAATGTAATCATGGTCATTAATGTTTCTTTAAACAAACTTTAAAGGCCAGTGAGAGAGAGAGAGAGAGAGAGAGAGGGTCGGTGGAAGCCCCCGTGCCCTTACGGGGAGCCTGTGCGCGCCTGCTGCCAGGGGGGGACCCTTCCGATTCCAACCCTCCAACTTGGCCTCGTCTTCTTTTTCTTTCCTAATTTTCACGTATTAGGCTTAATTTATTGGTAATTTTCTCAATATTTGTGTACTATTTTCCACTAATTTTAGGATAAATTGCACTTTAAAGTTATTTCCATATTATAACTTTAAATTCTTTACTACAAGAGCTTCTAGTAATTTTGATTATCTCGTCAACTTATTATATCTATTTAATATTATTTTAATTTAATTTTAAATTCTTCTAACGACTTTAAATTTTACCGTGTGATTGTCATAGTTCAAAATTATCGAACAACAAATCAAAAGAGTTGAAGTCAAAGTTAAAGTACTTCGTGAAATGAAAAATACAACATACACATTTTCCTGTAACTTTATCAAATAATTTCTATTGTTACAAGTCTCAATTTTAATAAAACATTCAATTTTTGTATATATTTTTTGTTAATTTAAATAACAAAAAATGCTATAAAAAACATACATTTAATCTATATGACATCATAAATATATTAATTAATATAATATCTTGTAAATTATTAATCATTTCAACTTAATTTTCATTGAAATTCTTAATATTAGTTTGCATAATATTTGTAAGAACATTATTTCCTTAGTTAATAAAATGTACTTCTTTGTTCATAAACCCATAGTTTTTATCAAAGATCAAGTTATCCGAAGAATGTCACACGGAATCACTCACATATTGAAATAAGAATCATGTGTAGTCATTGTTTTGATCATTATAAATAGATTCGTCATATATTAGTAATACGTATATATACACACAAAATACGCAGATAAATCGTACAACGTTACCTGTATGTAACTCATTTTTAATATACCGGGCATTTTCGTTTTTTTTTTTAAACTTATTTAATAAAATATTGAAATAAAAAAGGAAGATTTAAGAGACAACAAAAGGATAGTAGAAAGAAGTAGAAGAACGAAGCACATGGGAGAGAAAGGAGATAAATTGACGTCTCACTCCCCATAGATTAGATTCCCCTTCTACCCAACAAGTCTAGTGTTTGTGGTACCAACATTTTTTATAATTATATATATTTTTTCTATTTCTTAAAATAAAAAACAATTTTATAATTTAAAATAATAGCTATTTTTCCATCAACAATGGTAATTAAACGTCTAAAATAAATAATGATATGATTATCTTTTAATAACGCATAATTAATTAATTAGTATAATAATTATTATAAATGATTAATATTTATTCTTAATAAAAATAATAATTAAATAAATTATAAATATTTAAATTTTTAGAGTTATTTAATTTAGATAATATTGCATATGGCGTGAACCTCCCACTTCATGATAGATTTTGTCCACCCTTCCTTTAAAATTAACATATTTATCCAATATATATTTTCTTGTAAATAAGGATAAAAATAAAATAAAATAAAAATATTAAATTGAGCTTTTTAATATGAGACTTAAAAATCCACTTATTATCAAGCATGAACATATGCCTTTCTTAGCAGCACTTGACAATTTCTTATTTGAATAAAAAATATTATTTATTTCACATAAAATTACCTGCACATCGACTACGTTCGACTATACGTGTCAGACTTTGTCACGACATATAAAATATCATGTTCAGAATTCAATGAAGACGGTTTACTCTTATTGCAGTACAACATTATTCTCAAATTTAAAACGAATTGTGTGTTCATGTTCGTAATAGTTATCACATTGATCAATTAATATCGACATCTAATATAATAACATTTGCATCAACGTCTCAATTGTTCACAAGATAGTCGAAGATCTATAACATTAAAAAGAAAATAATGATTTTAAGACGCGTCTTTCAGAGATAAATCTAAATTCAGATTATGTTGTAATTTTCTTCTTTTTTCAGCTGAGTGAGCCTTTGCTTTTTGGATCGTCTTCAACCCGACCCGGTAACCCCTTTTTTGGTTCCCATTGAGTTAAATTTGTGATTCGGGAGTGGGATTTGCATGCAGTCAATGGGATCCCAATTTTGGATTTTGGTTCATCTTTTTTTTTTTCTTGAAAAATAAAAAAAAATTAAATTATTTTTTGATTGATTTGGGTGTTTTAGTTGGCCAGCTCTATTTGACTAATCACATAAATGCATCGATTGTTGAGATTCCTTTTGAGTTTTTAAAAAAGGCACAGCCAAGAGCATTTAGCCATTACTTTCAAGTTACACCTTAATTAATTTAATTAACTAATTATAATATATCAAAAGCAGACCTCTAATTTATTATAGAAATATCATTTCCCCACATCTGCATTCAATCATTGCCACATCCTTCACCTTCCTGATCTCCCTAAATCTTTCTGACTAGGGTTTCTTTCTACTCTCTTATTCTATCATCACCCCTTTCTAGTTTGAAATAAAAAAAAAAAAAATAACTCTTCAATATTTATAATATTTGTGTTAATTATTAAAAATATTTTAAAATATAACCCCCACACTGTAAAGTGCGCATTAGAGATTAAACGTAACGTTGAAGAACATATATATTTTTAGACAAATGACTCCTTAAACTTAAATGTGTTAACAATTAAGTCTTTGTCGTTAAAAAAAATCACATTTTTGTTACGTGATGTTCTCTGTTAAGTAATTTTCAAAAAGAATAAACTCTAGATAGAACTTTTTTTATTTTGCAACTCCAGGAGCCAAGTTCTCGGAGTTCTATTCATAATTATATTAATTATAAATCATTTTAATTAATGTGAAGTGTTTAAATGCTACAAAATGTATTTATATATGGAGATTTTTTTTTTTTACTTAAAGAATTATTATGCTACGGGAAATTATTAAAAAAGAGAAAATCAAAGAACAAATATCGATTTACATAAAAAAAAAAACCCTAATAGATAAAAAAATTATGAACACAAGAGAAAATACATCGAGAGTTTATAAAACTTCGCAAACCGACGCATGAAATAAATGTTTTATTAAACATATCAGTTCGATTCATTCACTACCACCGTCGTAGAAAAAAATATCAATAATTTTGTTTCATTATTTTTTGTCAAAATCGTGAGTTTTTTGGCCGAATCCAATACATATTTTAGGTCATCGAACTCTAACATCTGGTTTCAAGGAACTCAATTCAAATAACGTATATAATTAAATGACCTAAACAAATATAATTTGTCTCTCGCAATGTCTTATGAAAGTGGATTTCACGTAGGCAATATCACCATAATTTTTTTAAAAATAAAAGTAAATTAAAATAATAAAGTGGTTGAAATTCGCTAAGATTTCATTTGAAAGCAATGATTACCATTAACTTGGCTTTAATGAATTTATAATCAACATATTGCCATTGGGACAACAAAGCTACATTGTTCCCACACATAAAATATGTGCAGTCAATTTATTAAACTCGTTTCTATCTGTTGCGTGTGTCACGGGTTTGATTATTTTTATCAAAGCTTTCACTAAAACTTTGGCTTTTCTTCCTTGCACCTAACAATTGACGACAAAATAACTTTTAGTTTTAAATAATACAAGCTTAGTTTCATTATTTTGAAAAGTATTCTATTGTATTTTATAATAATATTTGCGAAAAAATAATCGTGGGTCTAGCCAATACCGGAAGATTATACCACGCATACCCGAATTCTATTTTAGACAAACTAGCGGACCCACATTGTCTGTTTCATTTAAAATTTTGTTTTTTCTATAAATTTATGTAATTTAGAGTCGTAAAATTCGCAGTTTTAATTAGATTTTTATAGTAGATTTATTCCTCTGCTCGTGTTTTTTTTTTAAAGAGCTTTTCTACGTAAATTTAATGTTGTACGTCGTATTTTTTAATAAAATTTGTGTAAATTTTGACTGAAAACGGACAATATGTCGTTAAAAAGAGAGAAGTTCATGATATTTGTACTCCACGAAAATTTATATGAAAAAAAAAAGAAGAGGGTGTTCTAGATGAGCTACCAAGTACAATCATCATAAATATGATAATATTAACGATGTTCATATAATAAGAAAGAGAGGAGATTGGTTTAGATGTTGACAAAAAGGAGGATTAAATATTTAAAAGAGACAACTAACTTCACCAGATTTATAACATAATTGTGCAATCAAGGATCATCTCAAGCATATCCAAAAGCTTTTTGTCCAATTATTATCGGCTTTCTTTTCCAACTCGTCTCCTAAAATTGCACTACGGGAAGTGCATTTTCGGGGCAGTTTCGATTATGTATGTGTGGTGGAATATGTTATAGTTGGGGTCGGGATTTACTTTAAAGTTCGAATTGAACGAGTCTGACTAGTATGGGTTGAACTTATTCGTTCCAAACGTCCAAGTTGTGTCTTTATTTTTATTCTCATTTATAAAAAGAAAATTTAGGAAAACATTTTTTTTATATTTCTTTTTTTTAGGATTATTTTTTAAATAAATTACCAACTACATAATGCTAGATCTTTGAAGCCAAGTCTTAAAGGTTATTGGATTGGACTATTGAACGATGATTTGGATTGCATTTACGCCTCTAGTCCAAATCAATTAAACCCACTTCCAAAATGATTTCATGATAAAACTTTTGATCCTAATTTGTTGTGTTCCTCAAGTAATATTCATAAATAAGCCGAAAATAATAATAATAAAAAGAAATTAATATCTAAGTTCTTTTAAATAAGCTTACATGGCAAAAAACGAAAACCAAAATCTAAATAAATTTTCGTAATCCAATTTAAATCCTCAAAGCGAAACGTGTCTGTTTGCTCTTTCGACGGGACGTTATTTCGGAACATCAATTGATCTTACAAAGGCTCTTCTTGCATACAAGTCACAAATTTCGATCAAAAGGTCTTCGTCAAGGGCATAATTTTGTTGGGCCACTCGATAAGTTGGATGTATCGAAGATCCAAAATCTCGGATTCCCGGTCACTGAAGAATCGTTGCTATAAGCTTCAGCCATTTGAGATGGCCATTCCATACTATGTACTCAGTGTAAATGAAACTAAGAAAGCAATAAGTTCATACCAGATTGCTTACGAATAGACACAAAAGATTGGGTCAGTTTGATTGGGTAATAAGAGTAGGCCAGCTTGGTTAGGCTAAAGCAGATAAGCTTTGGGCCAGATTTGGGTTGATTGGGTAAAAATAGTAGGGCATATTTGTTAATGACTCATATTTGAGGATTATTTTGTTATTTACTACTTTTTAATTTAATTAAAATTTTCAACAAATAATCAGCAAATAACGAATATTTGTATGTCTAATAACTAACCATCGGACGGCCATATTCGTTGGCCCTCTCCGTAAGGAACGCGTAGTTGATTGACAGGCATTGGCGACAAGATCGAACGGTCCAAATCGTCCCAACAAAAGACCTCATATAATTGGTTGAATGGGAAGCTAGTCGAATTTTGATTGGTCCACGTCTTTATCAGTGACGTTCCCCGAGTTTCACTGTGGAAGAGAAGCAATTCTCTAGGCTCTACGTATAAAATGCGGAAGCCCTCTCTCGTTGTTTCATATTCTAGATTAATCTCAAAAGCCTTCTCTCGTTCGAGATCCACTTTGAGCCTTTCAGTCGCCTTCATCGACGCGGATTCTGCAGTTTTTGAATCTCAGTTGCTAGGAAGAAAGAGTTTGAGGCAGGAGATACAACGCCATGGCTAGCTCATTCGGAGCTCGCGGGTCTCTGGTCGTACTGGCTATCGTTTCCCTTGGTAAATGCTGCGTCTCTATCTTTTGGATCTGAGCTTTGCTTTTCTTAATTTCTGTTTGTCAATATGAATGCAGTAGATCTTGGTTGTTTTCTTTGTTTTTCGTGTACTTTATTCACATAAATCTCATCGTGAATTGTTGTCAATATTTATTTTTTTTAGGTTTAATCTGTAAGTAGGACTTTAAATTGATAATACATGTTTGTATGTTTTTATTCGGTTCAGCATGTTTTCGAAATAAATCGACGATTTATATTCTCCTGCCTTTTTTTTTTTTTTTTTTTAATTTTACCGAGCTAAGCCACCGGCGTTACATTTTTTTTTTTTCGTAAGATTGCAACGGCAAGCCATTGGTTGAGCCAACGGGTTTAGTATCTTAGGACTTGCTGTGCGGAAATTATTCTCTCATTGCAAAGCTTATATGTTACAATGCCGTTGGGTCGATGATTAGTGTTTCTACACACTATATTGATAGCATACATTACTCTCTGCGAAATATTCACGAATTTTTGTTTATGGAGATTTAATATCATATAGTTAAGATTACTTCTTCTGAGTAACTTATAGATTGGATAAATAGCACAAGTATTAATCATGCTGCTTTAGTGCCTTTTCGAGCATATACGGTTATCGAGAATATATTATTCTCTATATAAACTTTTTTCTTAGTTCTTTATAAACTTGTTTCTATTATCTTTCTTAGTATGTCGACCAATCCTTCTTATCCAAAGACTATACTTCTTGCTCTCCGTTGTCCTATATTTATTTTTGAAATTGTTTCATATATTATTCAACGCTGGACACTTTTTCCAATTTGCAATATGTTGAAGTTATGGGGATGTTTTGTGAGTTTTCTTTGACATAGTGATTGTGATCCAGGCTGTCTATTTGCAATTTCCATTGCAAAAGAGGAAGCAACTAAGTTGGGGACAGTCATTGGAATAGACCTTGGCACTACATATTCGTGTGTTGGTGTATACAAGAACGGTCATGTTGAAATTATAGCAAATGACCAAGGAAATCGTATCACTCCATCATGGGTCGCTTTCACAGAAAGTGAGAGACTTATTGGTGAGGCTGCAAAGAATCAAGCAGCCGTCAACCCAGAAAGGACCATATTTGACGTTAAGAGACTTATTGGAAGAAAGTAATGTGTTCTTAAACTTCTTCATCGTGTCTTGTGTAATGAGTTTTGGGGAAAGAACGCTGATTGAGGTTTTTTCAACAGGTTTGAGGACAAGGAGGTTCAGAAAGACATGAAGCTAGTTCCATACAAGATTGTGAATAAGGATGGAAAACCTTATATTCAGGTGCAAATTAATAATGGTGAAACCAAGGTGTTCAGCCCTGAAGAGATCAGTGCCATGATTCTGATTAAGATGAAGGAAACTGCGGAAGCATTCCTAGGGAAGAAAATCAAGGATGCAGTTGTGACAGTTCCTGGTTAGTAATCCCGACTAATTTTCCATTTAACTAAAAGAAAAAGAACTTTGCTCATCATTTTTCTTTTTTGTTCCTTGTGCAGCTTACTTTAATGATGCCCAGAGGCAGGCTACTAAGGATGCAGGTGTGATTGCTGGACTCAACGTTGCTAGGATCATAAATGAACCTACTGCCGCTGCAATTGCTTATGGTCTTGACAAGAAAGGTGGAGAGAAAAACATTCTCGTGTTTGACCTCGGAGGTGGAACATTCGATGTCAGTATTTTGACAATTGATAACGGTGTTTTTGAGGTTCTGGCAACTAATGGAGACACTCATTTGGGAGGTCAGTAATTTTCTTCTTAATTGTTAATATTTGGTATGTTTCCAGAAAATAGTTTCTTTGCCTATTGGGTGCATTGACCTTTTAGTCTGCGTAGTGCATTATTATTACTGAAAATGCTGAATCTGTGATGTTTATGATGTCGCAAGTTGCATAAGTATTTACTTATGTTTATACAGGTGAGGATTTTGATCAGAGAATAATGGAATACTTCATCAAGTTAATCAAGAAGAAGCATGGAAAGGACATCAGCAAGGACAACAGGGCACTTGGAAAGTTGAGAAGAGAGGCAGAGCGTGCCAAGAGAGCTTTGAGTAGTCAACACCAAGTCCGGGTGGAAATTGAATCACTTTTTGATGGTGTAGATTTCTCAGAACCATTGACGCGAGCCAGATTTGAAGAGCTGAACAATGACTTGTTCAGAAAAACCATGGGACCAGTGAAAAAGGCTATGGAAGATGCGGGGTTGGAGAAGAATCAGATCGATGAGATTGTTCTTGTTGGTGGAAGCACAAGAATTCCAAAGGTTCAACAGCTTCTCAAGGACTATTTTGATGGGAAGGAACCCAACAAGGGAGTGAATCCTGACGAGGCAGTAGCATATGGTGCTGCAGTACAAGGAAGTATCTTGAGTGGAGAGGGCGGTGAAGAAACCAAAGATATCCTTCTTCTTGATGTCGCTCCTCTCACCCTCGGAATTGAAACTGTTGGTGGGGTGATGACAAAGTTGATTCCGAGAAACACTGTCATTCCAACCAAGAAATCTCAGGTCTTCACCACTTACCAGGATCAGCAGACTACTGTGTCGATTCAGGTATCAATTTATTTTCTGTTGGCTCAAATTAATTCTCTTGCCTCACAAAATCCCTTTTATGTTTAAAATGAATGATAGATTTCTTCTCCTTTTCCTTCCAAACGTGTATATGGAAATATTCAAGAGTTGGTTTTAATTGTTTGTTTTATATCAGGTTTTTGAAGGAGAAAGGAGTCTTACAAAGGATTGCAGAAATCTGGGGAAATTCGATTTGAATGGAATTCCTCCAGCTCCAAGGTTGATATCTTTTTTTCCCCTCCCAGTAACCTTCTTTCTTTTGATATTTTGGTACAAATCTCTAAATTAATTTGAATTTTTCAAATGAATAGGGGAACCCCTCAAATAGAAGTCACATTTGAAGTCGATGCAAATGGTATCTTGAACGTTAAAGCTGAAGACAAAGGCACTGGAAAGTCGGAGAAGATTACAATCACCAACGACAAAGGGCGCCTGAGCCAGGAGGAGATTGAGAGAATGGTTCGAGAGGCTGAAGAGTTTGCCGAGGAAGACAAGAAGGTGAAGGAGAAGATTGATGCTAGGAACGGCCTCGAGACCTACGTCTACAACATGAAGAACCAAATCAACGACAAAGATAAGCTTGCCGACAAGCTCGAGTCTGACGAGAAAGAAAAAGTGGAGACGGCAGTGAAGGAAGCCCTCGAGTGGCTGGACGACAATCAAAGCGCCGAGAAGGAGGATTACGAAGAGAAGCTCAAAGAGGTGGAGGCCGTGTGCAACCCCATTATCACCGCCGTTTATCAAAGGTCCGGTGGTCCCTCGGCCGGCGGATCAGCAGATGATGACGATGAATCGCACGATGAGCTTTGAGTATTTCTTTGGACTTGTAATTGACCACCTTATTTTGCAGAGAGGATTCGGAAAGGAGGATGGGATATACGTGCAGTGAGACGACAAGAAAATTCATCCCTTTTCTTTTAGGTTTTTGGAATCAAAATACATTTTCCTTTTTTTTTTTTAATTTTTATTTGAAGAATATTGTAATTGTTTTTTGGCCAAAGAGGAGAGCTTTAAATCAACTTGGATAAGCAGAAAATCGTCTTTAAACTCTCACTATTTTGTCGTTACAGAAAAAATAAAATGATCTGCTGAGTTTTGTTTTACTTTATAATAAAAACAAGTATTTAAATTGAAAGAAGAAACAATTATAAGTAGAAGAGGGAGAGGGAGGAATACTCATCTCAAAAAGAAGAAAAAAATTATAATTTGAAACATTATTTTTCCTAATTAGAATTAATTACACGAAAAGGAGAAACCTTACTAGATTCGCAATAATAATCATCACATTTAACAATATTGACTTTTTGTATTTTCGAATAGTAAGCCAAAATACATGATCTCAAAATTAACTTCTTCAGCAGATGACATGATAAGTGCAATGTCAGTTTGCCGATTGATTCACGGTTAACAGTTTGATTGTTGATAGGAAGTTCCAACAAATCGATTTAACCCTTCCTCTTAACTTGATTGGTGGTTCTGAACACGATAGCGGCCTCCCTTTGTAGAAATTATATCCCGATCATTTTGTACGTAATCGAGATGAGACCATAAACTTTGTTATTAGGTGTTTAAGATAGAAACTTTCCAATTACATTGTAAATGTTGTTATTGGATAAATTCAAAATTTATAAAGAAATTTATGAAATTTCGAGAGTCCAGCGTGCATAATCGAATCTCCAAGTTTTGTCAGTGTCGCTCCCACGTGTAAATCGACTCTTTGTTCGTAACATCTTTAAAATTTTAAAATTTGAATTGAGATAAAATCTCAATATTTAAATTAGCAGAGTTTAAATATCATAAATTTTAACCGAGTCAAATAGTTTAATTAATTAAGAGTAAATAAATATTTAAAAATTCATTGAATCTTACTAATATAAGATTTTAAATTCTATCGAACCAAATCTCTTTAAAATCTCTGAAATCAAAATTTAAATCGAAAGAAAATTTAATACATCTAATGAATTCTGAGAATCAAGATATAAGAAATCAAATCGTTCAAATTTATTTAATTTAGTATCAAATTAAATAAAATAAAAATTAATTTCACATAATAAACCTGTCAAACTTTAAATGAGAATCAAATGTAATGGATATGCGCATATCTTTATCTATGAACAAATCATATTGTAGGACAAATTTACCCTTGAGGCCAAAATCATATTTTTCCCGTGTTAAATACTTCCACTGTTTTAACGAAGAAAAGCACAAAAGCAAATTTCTCCTTAAATAAATCAAATCATCGTGGGAGAAGATCATCTCACATTTCCTTGCTATTCTTGACTATTTGTATAATATTTAATTTTTTTCAATTCCAAATTTTAACTTAGTCATCAAAACCTAAACATGAGTATTTCTAGAATTAACTTTAACCCACGAACACGGGATCAACCAAGCTGAATCAAAAGTTTGCCGATTTGTATAGTCAAGAAGAATTATTTCTTTTTTATTATTTAGAACTTGTTTTTTCGGATGGATATTCTTTTCATTCAGTTTGGATGTTCGTTAATCTATAATATATGTTGTGGCGATTTTGTGTCGGATATAACTATGGTTGAATTAATAAAAAGTCGTGATATAATTTGTCATGACGTAGACACGTGATATGAATGTAGAATTGATGGATGTTAGTCGGTTGCCTTAGACGGGAAAGCTAATGGGATGCAAAAACAATAGTGAGGTCGTGAGTCAGCGAGTAGCCTATCGGGCGAAGGAACTTGACTGCTTGGATTGCCTTAGATGAGAAAACTATTGGGACTCATAAGCGGTAGTGAGCTCGTGGGTCGGTGAGTAGTCCACCGAGTGAATGAATTTAATTATTAATAATTGTCCAAATAGAAATAAAAAGTGGAATTGATAATGTATTGTCGCTCGTAGTGTCTCGGTTTTACTTACTAAGTATATCTCAATGTTAGCTTTGTGATGTAGGTTAAACAAGTTAAAGAAAAATGATTTATCGATTATCGGTGATCTTCTAGTTGCGAGCTAACCTATAGACAAGAATATTGGGAATCAAAATGAAATCAAAAATTGAGATAGAATTTATAAGAAATTTCATTATTATCGTTGATTTGATTAGTCTGTCATTCTTAATATTGTGCCTTGATATAATAATTATGATTTATTAGTTATTCAAGATTAAATTGTCTATTGAAAAATTCACGGTAAATGTTGTTACAGGATTTAACAAAAGAAATATTATAATTTTGTGAAGTTTAATTTATCAAGAAATTAATGTTGAGAATGTTAGTTAATTAAATCATGACATTCCTTCATTAATTTAAGTTTATTGAGGTATTTAAACGGAGTAATAAATATGTAATTCCAATTAAAATTTAATATTTATTAAGATGATAATTATGCTATTTGATTATTTCAATTATCATCATTAAGTTGAGATAAATGTTTTAGAGTTTTTAATTTAAGAAAATTAATTAGATATTTAATAAGAGATGAAAAACTTTCGTATAAATTATTGAGGATTTGAAAATTGAATAATTTAGATTCACAGGCGATCTAAGAAATCTAATTTGAAGATTAAAATGATAAAAAATTTTAGAATTTTTAATTTGGTGCTAAATTGTATATAGGTCGTTACATTGTTATTCGTTTCTACTTGGAGTTTTTAGTCTTGAGTTAGAGCGCATCTTATATCCCTAATGTTTGGGTTGAAATTTTAATAGTGGTTTTAATTTTAGGTTGTGAAGTTTGGTATCCGAACCTGATGACGCCTTGGGCTTGGCGGTCGGTTCTTCTCTAAGAATTGAGTCATTAAAATCGGTGTTTCTGTCTAGACTCGCTTTCGAGTCGTGAGAATAATCACACTTCTCTCTCTAGAAATAACAAAAATAAAATGAACGTTGAACAAGAATTAGTAAAACAATAGAAACCTGAGGGAGTGAAGAAGCAACAAGGATATGTAAAGAGAGAACCCTTTTCGTGACGGGAGTGGCATTATGAACAATTCATAATTCAAAAGTACTAAAACCTCGAGATTTCTGAGAAAGTTGAAGTACCTTCTTATTAATATACAAACAATTCGTCAAATTGTTATTATTTTGTTTTGTATAATAAAGTAAAATTTTTCAATCATACAATGTGAATCTTATTCCAAGTAATTGTACATGTAAAAGTTATAGCCGCCAAAGAGAGGTAGAGAGGGTTGATTTTGCTTTATCCATTTCGTTGTTTTGGTGGCTATGGGATTGTTCGTAAGGGTTCGTGCACCACATTTTGTAATTGAAACTTAGAGTTTTAGGTTGATGATGAATTCGAGCAATGGAGCTTGATTTCATCTGATCTTTCTAGCTATATTATTATATTAAGAGTGTGTGCAGGTGTTGTCGCCGTTTGGAGGTAAAAACCAGCAAAGGAAAGCAATTTCTAAGACTCTATGTTGCTGGAAATTGCCCAAATGTTGATCACTGTTGACTATTAGTCGACACTTCAAGCCTTGCATTGGGAACAAAGAGTTGTAAGTATCGACACTTCAAGGGAAGTGTCGACCACTAGGGTAAATAGATTGAAACCTGAGAGTTTTGAGTGTCGACAATTCAGGGGAAGTGTCAACTGAGCAAGCATCGATACTTGTGGATGAAGTGTCGAATACTAGGCCATTTGATGATTAAACCCGAGAGCTTCAAGTGTCGATCGCTTAAAGGAAGTGTCGACCGCTGCCAATCCAATTGTTCTAAGTGTCGACCGGTAGGTTGATTCCCACTTATAAGTGTCGACTAGTCTCTCATATAGTGTTAAATTGGATAATCTTAACTTTAGTTTTATGTTAGGTTCAGACGATTTCGAGCCAATTGCGCCTCTAGTTGGAAGGAGTGTTCGACTTAAAAGTAGATGTTTTACATTATTTTCACTTATTCGCATAATTTTCAAGAAAACAATATTTTAATGGTCTATCACCCATGAAAACCTTACATGGCCTGGCTCCCACACGTGAGTCTTTTATGTGTGTGTCTATATATGTATAATTTACACGTTTATAATTGATATATGGTTTTATTATTATTGTGATAGAGGATGGATCCTCGTGATACTTTTAATGGTCTCGATGTCAAAGTATCTGGAGGACATCCTAGTACACCTTCTGTTTTGTGAAAGTTGTCTTATATGCACGTCATATAATGAGTAATAGGGTGGTGATGACGCTCTCTTTGAGTTTCGAATTCCTAAACTTGATTAGAGTATTGTTATTATTTATTATCGTTCATACAAGTTGCTTTTTAGATGACTATTGTTCATCGACAGCCCGAGTGATGGTGCTTGATCTTCGGATTGCGCGTTGCTTGACATTTCTTTTTGGCTCATGAGGTGTTGGTGCACTTCGATCGCTGCCTTTCTATGTTTATGTGTCGGAGGGGTCTTTGAGTGACCCTCATTTTTTACTGAAATGATTTTTAAGTAAAATGCACGATGATGACCTATTTTTGTATAGTCGTCTATGTACACAACAAATGTTTTACTTAATGTCTCATCGTTGGCTCGTGAAGCCTGTTTTTCTTAAATGGTGAAAATGAATTTTCAAATAACGATGTTTTAAAACTATTTTGTTATCTTATCATGTTTTGAAAGAAAAGATAAAAAAAGTTTTACTTATATTTAATATAATATTCCTACTGAGTTAGTCACTGATAAATGTATATTTTACATACTTAATTGTACTCTTTTACACTTGATTCGATAAGTTTTTTCAAGTGTTTGAAAAAATTTGACATTTTTACTGTAAGTAGTGCAGATAAAATGAAATATAATGCGTTGGAGTTTCAACAAAAAGAATAAGAGGATTCAGATTGCAAATTGGAAGAAAAAGTTGACAATTGAAAGAAGAAAACCGAACTAGTGCCGATCGGTCGCCAAAAACTGGGGCGATCGATCGACTAAAGAAGAAAAGTTAAAGAATTTGGAGAAACCACTAGAGGATACACCGATCGATCGACTACCGTGCAGCAATTGATCAGCTACAATGTTAAC
>CM039523.1:1854393-1944497 GCA_022433055.1 Begonia peltatifolia
TTCGAAAATTGTTGGTAGAACAGAAGGACTGCCGATCGATCGACTACATTCGGGCGATCGATCAGCTGAGCATAAACATTGAATAATCTTGAGCAAAAAAGAAATCGATCGATTCGCTGTCGCGATTAAAATAAAATTTGATTTTAGGGTTTTTAATCAAAACGATCTCAACCGTTAATCAGATGGACGCTAACTTTGATTGAAAAATTAGGTTATAAGTTGAGAGCAGAAGAGTCGTCAAAAGAGGAGAAAAAGAGAGAGACCGGAACGGTAAGAGAGCTCGAGAGAGAATTTTGGATCGACAAGCATAGTTTTTCTTTCTCTTTATCTTCTGAGACTATGAACTTCACTATTTCGTTTATTCTTTATTATTCTAGCATGAACTAACTTTTTTTTCTAGGGTTACGTTGAAACTGAATTATGACGGTTTAGTACATTCTTTAATTCAAGTTGTTGATTTTCTGTTTCGATATTGTGTTAAGTAAATTATTCTGTTTTTAATGCTTGCGATTGTCTGATCAACAATATCATGTTCGTAGGATTGTTTTGAGACCGAGAGGAGATAAATAATCATGCACTGGATTATTTACCATGAAAAAGATCTTAGCCTAGAGATAGATAAGGTATTTCTATGATATTTTGATTTCTTGTTCTTAATGTATTCAATTAATTGGTAAGGTTAGAAATTGAGAGGTAATAATTCGTTAGTTTAATAAATTCGTTATTACTCGAGAGAGATTGATAAATAAATTTGTGAAATTGTCATCAATACATAGGAATAGACATTAATAAATTGAATTACAAATACTCAACATAATTAATTAGGTGAAATCGAAAACTTTAGATTTTTCTCTTTTTAGATCCAACAAATTTATTTAATTTCAGTTTACTTAATTAAATTTTATTGTTTTCTTTTAATCAAAATTATTGAAATTTCGTTATTCATCTATAATTAGAATTAAAGTCGTTTAATAATAAGTGAAAATAGTTTTCGTGGGTTCGACTCGTATTTAGACACTTTATTACTTTTGTGACACGTTCAGTTGCGTTCGTAGTATTTTTCACAACAAGTTTAACGTTTCATTGTTGGCCTGTGGAGTCTGTTTTCCTTAAATGGTGAAAATGAGTTTTCAACATAACGATATTTTAAAAATTATTTTGCTATCTCACCATGTTTTGAAAGGATAAAATTTTTTTTATATACATTTAATATAACATTACTATTGAACTAGTTACTAACCCCAACAACCATCTCCAATTCCCAGAAAGAACAATAATAGTGAGTAGCTATAACTTGAAAATTATTAGTTTTACTTATTTATTTTTTGTATTTGAGTGTTTAGTTGAATTTTTGGTAATAATTTAACCTTAGTTGAACTTGTAATAATTTATTGGTTTTTGATATAAACTTGTAAACTTTAGTGAACTGTTATTTCCTTTATCGCAATTGTATTTGTAATCATTATATGGGTCTTGACTTTTGATTAAATGTTTAAATTTTTTGCTGTAAATCAATTTTTAAGTTGGATGATTAAGTTTTTTCCGATCTAACGTTCTGTTAGGTCTACCTCCGAATCGTGACAGTAGATGTATGTTTGACTGATTATATCAACTGTCATACATAGCTTATACCCTATCTATACTACAAATTTAAA
The DNA here is from genome assembly GCA_022433055.1 of Begonia peltatifolia. NCBI lineage: Eukaryota > Viridiplantae > Streptophyta > Magnoliopsida > Cucurbitales > Begoniaceae > Begonia > Begonia peltatifolia. Next base: position 1,856,049 of record CM039523.1, read on the forward strand.
CTTTTGAGACCAACTTCTTAATTACTTGATACAGACTTTTAATAATATATTTAAACTATGTTCTGTTAAAGTGAGACACCATCGAGCAGATTGTGTTTGGACCGGAATTTAGAGATTCCAAGTAATCGATACCCTAATTTTACTAAGAAATTCGTTAGATTTGTCTGGTAATTTGCAAGTGAGAGTCTATCTAACATGTCAAAACTCGAATCTCTTCTACAGAAATATGGTCGAAAGGTTCAGGGTTTTTGTTCTCATTAGGGACTTCGAACAAAACTAAGTTTACCCATTTTATCAATTGGATGTTTGGTTATTTATGTTCAACCTCAACCTGAAACCAAACGGAACCGTTGCTCAAGATTCAACCCGGGTCATTGCTGGTTCAAAAAGATGACTTTGATCCTATAAAGGGTCAGCTCCCAAAATAATGGAGTTCGAGGCTGTCCAGCCATGAAAGCGTAATCTCAATGGGAAACTAGTAGTGGCTACAAACTCTCCACGAAAATGAAGCAGCGTCAGCCAACCACACGCCTTTTCTTGATCCTTCTGGTTCTACTCAAATCCTCTGAAATTGTTCCATTGTTTTGTGCAGTAGAGGCTGCTCGCTCCAATGGCGGTTCTCAGCCTTCAAGTCGTCCATTACAAGCCTCAGAAGCTCTACTCGTACAGTCGAGGCAGCAGATATACTTCCGTGAAGACGATACGGTGTGGAATTTCAGAGGCGTCCGGAGTTCCAGCTCCGATGGGGCAGAAGACCAAGTACAATGACGGTATTTTCGAGAGGGTTTTTATGACGCTGTTTGCTAAGAAAATGGGGAAATTTGGAAAGTCGGAGATGAAGAAGGAATGGTGGAATTTGTACGAGTACGAGAGTTTCGTTGATGTTTCGAGAAGCGTAATGCAAGGGAGGTCGAGGATTCAGCAGCAGCAAGTTGTTCGAGAGGTTCTCTTGTCCATGCTTCCTCCAGGTGCGCCTGCTCAGGTCGACTTACTTTCCTATTCTGTTCTATCCAAGAAATCTTCTGGTTCCTTCTTCGTTGTGTATTCAAATTTGAAATTGAATAGCGCTGTACATCTATCGATTGTCTCCTTCCTCCTTCAGTCACCTCCTTCCTCCTTCAGTCACCTGCAATATATCTGTTTCGGCACAAGACTTCATCAATGCCGATAATTTTTACATGGAAATTTAAACTGGGAAAAATCCCGATGACTGAGTTAGAAATATATCACTATAGCAATTGCATTTACAATATTTTGACAGAACATATTCGGCAAGAGAAATTCACGACCGTAGACAATTCAAGCTGGGTTAGAACTCACTTTGCACACAAGTGTGCATCTTTCTGTCACATTTTTTCTTCGCACTATTACTCTTCTTTAGCACTCTTCAATTTTGTCTTTGATGATGAAATGCTATATGAAACTCTGAATTTATAGGGGGTTATGAATACAGAAATCGAAGGCGCGCATGAAAGACAATTGCTCGAAAATTGTCTCGTTTTAAAAAATTCTTCATTTTGCAGTTATGGTTCCTTTTTTTTTATTATTATTAAGGAATACTCTCAATAAAATCATGTCACATTGCAATAGTAGTTGTTCCCACCAGTGACTCTAATCCTTAAGTAGCATGATTGTTTTCCATGTTAGCATGCCTCTCAAACCTCACAGTGCCGGTTCTGGTTCGAAGGAACCTTGAGCCATTCTGGTTCCATGGTGGAACCGAGCTGTACTGGCTCACGCTCACCCTAATTATTCAAATAATGGAATCATGGCCTTAGTAGTGTCTTGGAGGTAACTCAATGAGTTGAAAACTGCCTGAGTTTTATTGTAGAATACAAGATTTCTGATTTTTCCATCAGTCAACTGTTTTTGATACTTATCAAATTGTGCAGTTTAGGAAACTGTTTCCACCAACAAAGTGGGCTGAGGAATTCAATGCAGCCTTAACAGTGCCATTTTTTGGATGGTTGGTCGGACCCTCTGAGGTGATTACACTGTTCATCTGATCCTAACGCATTTGATGAGCCGAATTAGTCGTTTGATCACATCCCGACCTGCGTTTATTGATTCATGTTGATGGTTTCCTTCATGGATAATTGTTTTATAGGTGGTGGAAGTGGAGGTAAACGGCTCAAAGCAAAGAAGTGGAGTTCACATAAAGAAATGCAGGTTCGCTTCTACTTTTAGTTTCCTTTGCATTAATTAAAATGAAGAATAATTGAATGGGATAATACTCTAGCAATATGAATATGTAGAATTTAATTATTGATCGAATCATATGTCGCAATATAATAGTTATTCTAATCATTTTATATGCATATCTTCCCGATATAACTAAGAAGACGATTAAAAATGATTTTGAATACTTGGACTTTGTTGTTTCGAGTTACTTGTTAAACTAGCCGATAGAAACCAAATACAAATGTAAAAAAGCAAAATACGAACGAACATTGAGATTTAACATGGAAAAACTCATTCAAGAAAAAACTTACTAAGTCAGAGGAGAAAATTCATTGTTACTATCTGCCATCTGCCATGATAGATACTAGGTTGATTCAGTGGCTGATTTGATTGCTATCTGCCATGACAGATACTTGGAAAATAGTGGGTGTGTGGGGATGTGCGTGAATATGTGCAAGATTCCTACCCAAGATTTCTTCACCAATGAGTTTGGACTTCCATTAACAATGATCCCTAGTATGTCTGTTGTTACTCGATTGAGCACACCTCGTTCTCCTTTTTCGTATTCGTAACCCGTCTAATTTAATCTACTTTCCTTCATTTTATCATCGATTGCTTTCAGATTTCGAAGACATGAGTTGTGAGATGATATATGGCCAAACCCCACCACCATTTGAAGACGACCCCGTCTCCAAACAGCCTTGTTTTGCAGAAATTTGTAAGTTTTAGTTCCACAAAATCAGAAAATTCTTAGTTTTAATCACATACTTTGTGTCACTGCATGGCACCTGCAGGCTCGACGGCTAAGCTCAGCTCTGCGGTCTGCCATAAACTAGAAGCTTGAGAAAAAGGTTACTTCTCACTCTAGTTCTCCATCTCCTCACAAGAATTTCATTTTTGACCAAGACATCTCCGCTGGCAATCCTCCATTTTCATATACAAGTTTGACATAGCTTATGAAGCTGTAATGTTGTTTCTTCATATTTTCCATTTTTACACATTTTAGCACTCCCAACTTTAGAAAAATGAAAATACCCTTTTATTAATGTGTGACAAGAGAGCAAGAGACTAGTGTAAGATCATCTCTTCCGAATTGTACCCGGAAAGATCGTGTTGCTTATTTTTCCAGATCCAAATTACCTGATCAAAACATTTCTTCATTCGATGGTATTTTCTGGACGATGAATTGCCCCCGATCCGGCCAAAGTTCGCATATTTTGAATGTCTTAAGTTACAAGGTTTGAGTGTTTTTATAGCTTATAATTTTTCAAGGTGGAATCAGAGTTAAAGAGGAATAAATTGTACAAACATGTATTCTAAGAATTGTGATAGAGTTGTCTATAAATTGTGTATGCTATGAAATCGATTTTTACCAAAGATTATGAAATTGAGAACTAAATTTTTAAGAATAACGTAGAAATCTCGTTAAAATATTCGTTGACATGTTAAATAATTATTAGTGCAATTAATGTATATTTATAATTATTTGACATGTCAACGAATATTTTAATAAAGTAGAATAAAAGAATGAATGTAGTATTATTTTGTTTTATTTTTATTTTTATTTTTTGACGTGTTAATTATTAATTAGTATAAATAATAATTTATGATTTATTATATTAATTAAAATAATTAATAATTATCACGATAAAAATATAAAAAATAAGGAATAAAAATAAATGATAAATGTAATAAAATTTAAAATAAATATTCAAAGAGTAGCGTTAGATTACTGTAAAATAAATATTTTAAAATATATTATTGATCTGCCTGGAAATAAAGATTAAAGCGTCTATTCAAAGGGTAAATTAACAATATCCAAGATGACCGCAGGCGGAATTCCTGCAAACTCAATGGGAGAGAAATACGCCGTCGAGAAGATGCAGATCCAACTTCTGACCCTGTGCATTCCTGTTCCCCGGCGGCGCAGCCTCCTCTTTGGACCCGTTTCAGGAATCGGGTCAAAGTCTCCCTCTTTACATGCTGATTTTATATGTTTCCACGTTCTTTTCTATTCGACATAACCTTCTTCTTCACCACCGAGTTCTCCATCAATGGATTTCTCTGAATTTCAACCACTGGATGAAATTTCTTTAATCGAATACATCAAAAGCGTTCCCTCTCTTTATTCTATGCTTGGGAATAACTTCGATAATGCTCAGATTAAGGAGGTGGGAGATGGCAATCTTAATTTCGTGTACATCGTCGTAGGTTCCTCCGGTTCTTTTGTCATCAAACAGGTGTGTTTTGTTCATACTTTGATTTCTAGCTGAAATTTTCGGGTCTGAGTGCATATAGTCTTCTGTGCCTTTTGGTTTTTTGTTTCTTTTTCTTGAAACGGAAAGTACATTAGGTATCTGAAATTAATTTTTTGAATTGGATTGATTGGACTGAAATTTGAAACATACCTGTGTTGTGAAATTGTAGATTCTGGAAGATGCAATTTCAGTTGGTGTATTATGTATGTGTTGAACATGAAAGAGGTTGAGTTTGATATAATGGTGGAATGAGCTCTTGTGGACTCTTTTTCTATTTCAGTGCTAAAAAAACTAAACTCTCAAAATTGTTCTTGTGAAAATGATTTTAACTTTGGCAAATGATGAACTATCTCCCACCTCAAAAACTTTGTACCCTTTTTTCATAAAAAAAAAAAGTGGATATGAAGAGTATGAAGTCACATTATGCAAATTTCATAGGATTTGTTGAACTGTGTATAAGCTGGAAAAACACAACAAAGTATCCCAAAAAAATAACCGTTGGATTGTACACTTGAGTGACATCGAAGATCTTGCATTCTTTAAATGCAATGCGAAAATCTTATAAGAATCTATTTAGTTTTCATTTTATATCAGTTCTACGGTTGTGCAGGCACTTCCCTACATACGTTGTATAGGTGAATCATGGCCACTGTCAAAGGATCGAGCATATTTTGAGGTGTTGGCATTAAGAGAGCACAACCGTTTTAGTCCCAATCATGTTCCGGAAGTTTATCACTTTGATCGGACTATGTCTGTGATTGGCATGCGATATTTAGAACCTCCACACATCATCCTGAGGAAAGGATTGATTGCTGCAATTGAATATCCATTCCTGGCAGAGCACATGTCAACATATATGGCCAAGACACTTTTTTGCACATCAATCCTATATCATTCTACAGCAGAGCATAAGAGTGCTGGTATGTAATGTATGATGTTCTTAGTAGTGTTTGTTCTCATATTCCTAATTTCACTTTTTATTAATTTTTTTGTAATTTGAAGTTAATTTAAATTTCAAACTGCTTTTAATTTATTTGCTACTTTGCAAATGTATAAATGACTGATTTTTTAAAGTATTTGCCTTGCCTGTTATCAAGGCTGAAAGTAATACTTCCTCCTCTAATGTGAGTATGTGAGCTTAGGCCTGGAATTTTTTATTTATTGCTTTTCTGAAGTTTTTATGGTTATTTAGAATTTGTTGTTTTGTATTCCATCATATCACAATTGTAGTGTGATGCGGGGTGGAGAAAACAATCAATTGAAATAGAAGAAATTTACAATAACTCACAAGAACAACCACAAATCTGAAATAAAGAATACTCCAGACTCAGAAAGAAAGGAAACAAGTCTTAATTACACAATCATGCCCTCATCAAATCCCCTTCCTCCAGACTCAGAATTATTTCTCCCCTCTTATCAGGTTTTTCCTTCCTCTAGTGACAAACTCTACCCTTCCTTCTATTGTATGTCCTCCCAAAATTGAATGGAAGATAAAGATGATTTAAGAATGAAAGATGATTTATTCAAAGTATATATAATAATTTGAGTATTTGAATGGATTTGTTGACATGAACTAGGGAAGGCCAAAAATTAAAGATTCAATCAAAGATTTTTCAAACATGGATAAAGATTCATTGAATCAAGATGATGCATTTTAAAGTGTACAAAAGGAGTTTTTGATTAAAAAACTACGAGTAGAGTGCAAAAAAGATGTTTGGAGAGAGATGCATGAATATTTACAAAAATTTGAGAGAGAGACGTAAAGATTCACACGAGTTTGAAAGAGATAAAGATTCACATTGATTTGAGAAAGATAAAGATTTATATGAAAATTTGAAGAGAGTGCAGTACACATGTTCACGGAATAACTAAAAAGTGAAGGTACGATGCACATGCGCTTGTAGGAATTAAAAAACACATATGTTACGTACATGTATATCTAGGAATTAAAAAGTACATGCGCTAAGTATATGCTCAGACGATGATTAAAAGTTACATGGTAAGCATATGCAAGTGCATGCAAATCTCGTAGAAAATATTTATTCAGTCGAATCTACTCAAATCAATTCAAATTAGTTTAAATAGAGTTTAAACATGAGATGACATTCGATCATGCAAATAATCATGTCTTACACAATTTTAGGAGTTATTTTATCTTTTATTTTCGTTTTTATTTTAGCACTTAATTTAGTTAAACATATAGCGTATTTAAAGACAAATACCATTCGATTTTAATGAACAAGTTTGAATTAAAAATTAAATTTTTTTATAGAGGATTTCTCTTTCATTCTTTGCGAAGAATATCGATTTTCTTCAAGACACGCTTGAGCAATCTCGTTTGATAGTTTTGGTTCTTATTAAGGAGTTTTGTCTGGGTCAAACTGCTCTTTTGATAGCTTCGGTTCAGCCAACTAGTGTGCATCGGGTTAAACTCTTGTTTTGATAACTACGGTTTTATCGAATTTTTCAATTGAGGTATAGTTCTTTTTTTATATTTAATTGGAAAAAACGTTCTTTTGAACTATTCCGCTTGTTGAAGGGTCTCCGGGGTTCACATAGTTTCCATTTGTTTCTCATGAAATAATTTTAACATAGAAATTGTACTAGCTGAGTTTTGATAATCGCTTGGCATTCTTGAAGACTTTAATTTAATTTGCTTGCCTACTTTATGCAGTTGCAGAATTTTGTGGGAACGTTGCACTATGCAGGCACACTGAGCAGGTTGTTTTTTCTGATCCTTATAAAGTGTCACAACATAGTCGATGGACTTCCCCCTACCTTGATCACGAGGCAGAGGCTGTTCGTGAGGATAATGGTTTAAAGCTTGAAATTGCAGAGTTGAAATCCAGGTATTGCTGGCGGACTTAACTTTTTTTTTCTTGGTATCAATGGTATTAGTAATGATAATGATCAGAACTCTTGTGAAAATTAGCTGCAAATTTTAAGCTTTATTCTCATGTTAATGTTGATATTTTCTTATTACCACTCAACTAGTTTGAACTACGCCGGTTGGGTAAAAAAAATCACGGTTTATCAAGGAAGAGATTGACTGATTTCTCATGATCGATTATTTGAGTTCAAGTAATTCTTCAGTCAAGCTAGTTCTTACCAAATGTGTTTGAATGTATTTTGACAAAATGGAGTGGTCTTTCATGTAGATTCATTGAGAATGCACAAGCTCTTATCCATGGAGATCTCCATACTGGTTCTGTCATGGTTACTCAAGAATCGACCCAAGTTATTGATCCAGAATTTGCATTTTATGGACCAATGGGATTTGATGTTGGAGCATTTCTTGGGAACTTGATTTTAGCTTTCTTTGCCCAAGATGGACACGCCAATGAAGGAAAGGATCGAAAAGTATGTGATTTTCACTGTTTTCATATGTTGCTGTGTATGTACATATGTATATATAGCAAATGGATAAATATAGGAGACATTTTAGAAGATCGAGAGAACACAATTCTGTAACTCACCCTGTGCTTTATATCTTGACAAATTATTGTCTAAAATATTAACCCCATGAACAAGTACATCATGTGTCACAGTGGCACTTGTTTTTTAGGGTGTTTCTGAGCAGCTAATCCTGAATTCAAATCGCCACCACTAAACAATGTTTGATATTTGATGCGTATTAATTGAATTGACCTCTTTTACTATAAACAGATGTTGGGTCACATGTAATTTACAAAATGGTCTGATAATTTGTTTTATATCTGCTAAGCGAGATATAGATACTTTTTTGGAACTTTTATTTGTTGCTGATATTTGGAATCCATACAACGTGAAGGCATATAAAGAGTGGATTTTGAGGGCAATTGAAGATACTTGGACACTTTTTGAGAAGAAATTCACTGAACTTTGGAATGAGCACCAGGATGGTGGTGGTGAGGCTTATCTTCCTGCAATTTATGACAACCAAGAGCTTCGTTTGGTTGCCCAAAAGAGATATATACTTGAGTTATTCCATGATACACTTGGATTTGGAGCTGCCAAAATGATTAGGTGAGAAAATTGAGTGCAAATCTTAAATTCCGTGCCTTTTTTTCCTTTTTACTGTGTTCTTTTGATAGTCAGAATTATCATATCAAGTGGATGTATTTTTTCCTTTTTCCTCAGCTTAAAACTGTTGATTTATATTTGATTTCTATTTGACACTGATTTATAGGAGGATTGTTGGAGTGGCACACGTTGAAGATTTTGAATCGATCAGCGATCTGAGCAAACGATCTTGGTGCGAACGCCGAGCTCTTGTATTTGCGAAATCGCTTCTCAAGGAAAGAAGAAAATTTCTAGCCATCTCAGAAGTACTTTTAGCCATTAAGCAAGTCCAGTAGTCTGAATTTTCTAGGCTATACACGTTATATTCTTATTTATAGCAAAAATTTGGAAAATTTTGCTTAGACAGAAACCTCCCACATTGTGTCTAATGATGGTCTAACTGATGATAAGAACTGCCCATAAAATTTATATTTTTAGAAATGTATGATATTATTTAAAGAACTTGTCATAAATTATTTGTTGAACTCAATGCATTGTTTGATGTAGAAATTATTTATATAATTCTATCTTGCTTTATATAATTTTCAAACTAAATTAAACTATTTAATTATGTCAAAATTATTATTAGTATTTATTTTGCTTCTTATTTTATAGATCATGAGTTAATAGACTATTTTAATTTAGTTCAAGTAATATTAATTTGGGTAATTAAAAAATAATAATTTTAAACTACATGGTCATTTATAAATTGATCATTAAATTATATTCGTAAATAAATTTATTCTTAAATTATATTTTGTTAATAAAATAATCTTCGAACTGATCCGTTCTTGGAGAGAATATTTCTGCTTTAGATAATAAATCGTCGCTCTCCAAAGTGTTTGTCTCAGAAAATATATCAAACAATATCAGATTTATATGATTTTTTTTTGTTAATTACCTTATTAATTTCATATAAAGGTTGCCGTTATAATTTTATTTCTAAATAGTACTATAATTTATTTTCATCATTAAGTTGTCATTTATTTATATAACAATAAATTAGAGAACTATTTACAAATAAATCTAAAATAAGAAAGATATTAAAGAGAAAATTAAAATGTATGGACTAAATTAAAAATAATTTAGCGAAAATTAAAAATATATTTTATTCTTATATTCTATATTATTAAAAGGGTAAATATCAATAAATGAAGAACGCGTTATGCACGTGAGGCTGTGAGTTTAATGTAATGATTAACTACCTTCCACAAAAAGATAATCCTGTTTTTCTCAGCTTCAAAGACGGAGAGATGACTGTTAGTAGGAATTATAGCTCATAATCTTCATCATTAACCGCCTTTCTTCCCTGCGAAGCAAATCAATGGAGTTGCTCATTTTCTTCGTTGATGCCTGCCTTTCTTCCCTGTGAAGCTGCGGAGTTAGTTTAATGGTGTCGCAAGGACAGTCTCGGAGAGCTTTTGGCAGGTTTGGTCGACATGGCTTCAACTGCAAGTCTAACTTTTTGCGTCACGTTCGCTGTAACTCTGCAAAACGTTATTTGTCATACCCTTTTTTCGTGCATATCTCGTGATGAAGATGACCTACGATTTTATGGGTCCCTTTGGAAAATCTCAATCGGTGTCTCGGCGATTCAAGGAAATTTATCCCCACCCACCTACCTCTCTCTACTTTCTCTCTCTAACATGATTTGTTTTTATTTATTGGAGACGAAAATGCTCGACTGAAACGAGAGGAGGAGGAAAAGCTTTTCCTTTTTGTTCTGGGTTATTAATTCTGAGTGGAAATGCAGGATGGAGAGTGGGTTTGGGTTCCGAAGGTTGCAGAGAAGGATCAGTGGATCCCCAGTTTGTTGGAGGCGGAGGAAAGATCTGAGCCATTGAAGGTTACGTTTTCTGAACCGGCCAAGCATTGGACTGATGCTATTCCCATCGGAAATGGCCGGCTTGGAGCCATGGTGTCGGGCGGGGTGGCGACTGAAACTCTCCAGCTCAATGGTAGCATTCTTTTTGGCGTATGTTTACTTGCATTCTCTAAAGTGGAAGAAAGATAAAAGTCTTAAAAATTACTCATATCAATGTAGAGGATACACTCTGGACTGGAACTCCCGGAGATTACACCAATCCAAATGCTCCAGAGGCTCTAATGGCTGTCAGAAAACTTGTTGATAGTGGAAAATATGCAGAAGCTACAACAGAAGCCGTCAAACTCTCTGGAAATCAGTCCGCTGTACTTGCATTTAGTGTCTTTAAAATTAACTGTGTTTCTTAGTGGGATTATATGTGACAAATTTTTTTGTCATTTGAAGGTTTACCAACTTCTGGGCGACATCAAGTTAGAGTTCGACGATTCCCACCAAGCATTTGCAGCAGACTCTTATCGTCGTGAGTTGGACTTGGATACGGCAACAGCCAGAGTAAAGTACTCAGTCGACGGTGTAGAATTTTCGAGGGAGCATTTTGTTTCATACCCTGATCAAGTTATTGTTAGCAAGATATCTGGAAGCAAATCTGGTTCTTTATCATTTACTCTATCTCTCGATAGCAAATTACCTCACAATGCACGCATAAATGGTCGAAATCAGATTATTATGGAACAGATTGTGCAGACTAATGACAATGGAAATCCCCAGGGAATTCGGTTTTCAGCAATTCTTGATTTACAGATTAGTGAAAGTAATGGTGTAATACGAGTTTTGGACGACAAGAAGCTAAGGGTTGAAGCTTCAGATTGGGCTGTAGTACTTGTTGTTGCTTCATCTTCATTTGAAGGACAATTTACTCAGCCGTCAGACTCCAAGACAGATCCTTTGGCAGAGTCTCTCAAGGCATTGAAGTCGATAAAAACTATGTCATATTCCAATCTTTATGCGCATCATTTGGAGGATTATCAACGGCTCTTTCATCGTGTCTCTTTGCAGCTCTCGAAAACCCGTAAGACTGGTTTTTCGGAGTCAAAAATGGTTGTTTCTACTGCACAGAGGGTAAAATCTTTTCGAACCGATGAAGATCCTTCCCTGGTTGCATTACTATTCCAATTTGGTCGATATTTGCTCATCACTTGTTCCCGGCCCGGAACTCAGCCTGCAAATCTTCAGGGGATATGGAATAAGGACCTTGCTCCTCCTTGGGAGTAAGTGGCCTTCAATGAAAAAATTTAGAGATACTTGCATTAAAATGCTGCCTCAAGTGTTTGTTTTTGACCCACTTTGTTGTCTGTTCAGTGGTGCACCTCACTTGAACATAAATCTTCAAATGAACTATTGGCCTTCCCTTCCTTGCAACCTTAGAGAGTGCCAACAGCCATTGTTTGACTATATTTCCTCTTTGTCTGTCAATGGCACCAAAACTTCAAAAGTAAGTGATCCCGCTTTCTCGTTTTTCGCCTCGAGATATTTCTAAATTTTTTCAAGAGCTCATTTAAAAAGTTGTCTCAAAAATAATGAATTTTTACAAGGATATCATCTTGATTTACACCAATAATATAATATTTTTCGTTTTGAATCAGGTCTACGCGACTATATTCTTGGATTTTACTTAAAATTCACTGTATTAGTTGGCGCTGAAATCTTACTTTTATGTATATATATATATAATGCGTTACAACGACACCCAAAAATATGAGATTATGATGTTATTCCTTGATCTTAGGCCCCAATTCTAATGAACTATCACAATTGAGTCAACATTAATGATTTTTTGGTGCATCAATGCAGGTGAATTACCAAACTAGTGGTTGGGTTGCACATCAGGTATCAGATATATGGGCAAAAACTACACCGGATCGAGGAGAGGCCGTTTGGGCGCTATGGCCAATGGGAGGAGCATGGCTTTGCACTCACTTGTGGGAACATTATACTTACACATTGGACAAAGTAAAAATTCCTGCTTTTTCTTACATAGTTTTTGTGATTTGTTTGAATATGTAGCATGTTGGCTTTTGATTTCTCCGGGTTCAGTCCGATTTTAATGTCTAAATTTATAAGTAGGATTTTCTGAAAAATAAGGCATATCCTTTGGTGGAAGGATGTGTAATGTTTCTGCTAGATTGGCTTATCGAAGGCGGTGGGGAATTTCTCGAAACAAACCCATCGACATCTCCGGAGCACATGTTCATTGCTCCGGATGGAAAGGCAGCCAGTGTGAGTTACTCAACCACCATGGACATGTCAATAATAAAAGAGGTTTTCTCTTCTATCATATCTGCTGCAGAGGTTAGTAATCTTTTTTTTTTTTTCTTTACTTGTAAATTTTCTATTTGTTAGCAATCGATCGAAGAACAAAAATAGAAAACTACAAAACCGAACACGAATATTTAACATGGAAAAATCTTTTTGGAAAAAAATTACAGAAATAGTACAAATCTAAAAATCAAATCACAATCATTAGTTTTGCAATTCATATTATGTATCGATAAAATAAAGCAAAATTTTAAAAGAGATCATGTGAGTGCATTAGAGTCGTTTAAACTCTAAACACTGCGTCTTTTATTTTGATTTTATTCTATAGGTTTTGGGGAAAAATGATGACCATCTTATCAAAAAAGTTTACGAGGCTCAAGCTCGACTGTTGCCTACAAAAATAGCAAAAGATGGATCGATCATGGAATGGGTTAGTGCTCATAACCATATCATTAACGAAGTTGAATAAAATTAAGGTGTCTACCTTTATTATAGGCTAAAGTTTTGAAGTTGTCATGCAGGCGATCGACTTTGAAGATCCAGATGTGCATCATCGGCATTTATCGCACCTATTTGGCCTGTATCCAGGACACACAATCACCATGGAGAAAACTCCCGACCTATGTAAAGCTGCAGATAATACACTGCGTAAAAGAGGTCCGATTTTCGATTATTCGACAAATATTTCATGAGTTATTCATACATTGCTAAATGTTGTTTGCCTATGTTAATAATGCAGGAGACGATGGTCCGGGATGGTCGACTGTGTGGAAAATTGCGTTATGGGCCCGACTGCACAACAAAGAGGGTGCTTATCGAATGGTAAAGCATTTGTTCGATCTGGTTGATCCCGATCGTGAAGGTGATTTTGAAGGCGGATTGTACAGCAATTTGTTCACTGCTCATCCCCCTTTTCAGATAGATGGCAACCTTGGGTAAGCTCTATTTTTATGTCTGTTAACATGCAAATAGATTATTCTTATCTTGTCTCTCCATTTTCGAAATAAAAAGAAGAGCCAAGACTCAGGAAACAACTTACCAAAACATGTTTTTGAAAACTGTTTTTTGCATATCATGAAAACAGGAATTGTATTTAGAAAAGACTAAAATCAATCAAAACATTGCATTATCGCAGTTTTCACTCTATTTCATGTTTTTTTTAAGAAGAAACAAAATATATTGATAGAATGAAAATACATAATTCTGTTTTTTCATGTTTATGTAACGAACAGATTTCCGGCTGCGGTGGCAGAAATGCTCCTCCAGAGCACTGGAAAAGACGTCTACTTACTGCCGGCTCTTCCACGCGATGTTTGGTCAAACGGGTGCATCAAGGGATTGAAGGCGCGAGGGAAGGTGACAGTAAACATATGCTGGAAAGAGGGAGAACTTTACGAGGTCGGGCTGTGGTCGGAGAAGGCAAGTTCTGAAACAAGATTGCATTACAGAGGAGTTTCAATCACTGTAAATTTATCGCCTGGCCTGGTTTACACTTTCAACAGTCTTTTGAAATGTGTGAGAATCAACTCTCTTCTTTGAAGGTCTCTTGTTTTGATGTTTTCCCACTTCCAGTGTTGTTGATTTGTCTGGTTATTGTCAGTTTTTAATATTCAATTGATCATTAAATGCCACTTCAATCTTCTGCAAGGGTCTAAGGTTACAAGGCCTCACTGCGGAAACCAGGCCATTTCCGGGTCGAGATGACCAGATTTTAGGTAGACCAAGGCTCGGGCCGCTCAAATATGGGTGGCATGAGGTGTCGATCATTGATTACTTCAATTAATTTTTTATTTTAATTATATATATTTTATTTTAATTAGTACGCTAAATAATAAAATTATAAGAGTGATTATGTTAAAATTTAGAATTAAAGATAAACTTAGAAATAATTGAATAATTATTAAAGTTTTTTCGTTGTTAAATAATGAAATTTTAACAAACTAATCCTTAGTGGCGCCTGTTCCATACACTTAGAGAACAAACGCTTGGGTCATGACTCATGGCAACTTTTGGTGCTCATGAGGATCAGGCACCGTTCTTCAATGAACGGGTGTCCATTCTCCAGTAAATAATCGACAGCGGAAGTCCACCTAGAGTTAGTTTGTCAACAAAAAAAAAAATTTTGAGGTATAAATTTGGTAATTATCCCGAATAATTACAGTAAACCATCTAGAAGCACAACTAGCGTCAGATTCAAATCAAATGGCTCTCGCTTCGTGTCAAGGTCTAGGCTTGTCCAAGGCATGTTGCCTCTGGCCGCCCATACTATTAGGTAGATTTATTTCTTTTTTAAGCACTCTAGTTATCTCTATTTCCTTTTTATTCGATGTAAGTGACTTCTCGCTACTATGACATATACATTCTTGTCATAGTGAAGATGATCCAGATTGCTCTTTAGGGGGGAGAGGCGTGACAGCACGTAGACCTCCCCTACCTACTGATGTAATTTGCTGTCAATCAATGAACAAATTTTTTATATACTTTCTCTTTATGCTCAATGATGCTCTTTTCCGTTAATTTCGTCCTCTCATTGTTTACTCGCTAGATAAAAAGCCCACTGTAGCGAAGGGAGCACTCGACGCCGTTGGTGTGTTCATAGGCTGACTCACTAAATCTGCGATAGTGGGTGTCACACTGTCTTATTAACCCTTGAAAGTAGAACCGTGACAGTTGGTATGAGATTCAGGTTGGCTCAAAATTGTAAAGAAGCGTGCTGAAGAAAAATTCGATGGAAAGGTCCAATTCACCATCGGGACAACTCGAGCGCCTTGTCGAGTTGGAAGAAGAAATGTGGTATCTACAAGACATACCTTACAACATTCGATTTATGGAAGAACGAATGAAGGAAATGTTTGAATTTCCTGCTGAAATTGCAGCTGTTCGCAACAGGATAGACGCCATACCGATTCTAGAGCTGATGAATTGGGTAGAGATCGAAATGGGAGAAAGTTCCATAGGCACTGTAGCCGGGATCCTGGAGCGTGTTGAAAAGATCAAGCTAGCTCATACCTGGTTGTCAGAGACTGTTTCCCAGATAACAAAAGATTTCAAAACAATGTTTGATTCTTTCAAGACAAAAACTGCCAAGATCAACATTAAATTAAACCTTACTATGAGAGCTATGGGGAGTCAAAACCAGGCTACTACAGCTGCTGAAGTTAGTCGGGTGAAAATCCCAGAGCCAAAACCTTTCGGGGGAGTCCGTGATGCGAAAGAAATAGAGAATTTCATCTTCGATATGTAACAATATTTTAAGGCCACTAGAACGGATGAAGAATCGAAAGTAACTTTGGCCACAATGCATCTTACTCGTGATGTCAAACTTTGGTGGAGATCAAAATACCACGATGTTAGTATTCGTGAATGTGTAATCAATACTTTGGAAGAACTAAAAAGGCAACTGAATGATCAATTCTTTTCAGAGAATGTTGAATTCAACACCCGCAGACTACTCCGAGAACTAAAACAGACTGCAAGTATTTGCAAATATGTCAAATAGTTTTCGGGACTTATGCTAAATATTAGAGATATGTCAGAAAAAGATAATATCTTCACCTTCCTTGAAGGTCTTAAACCGTGGGCCAGAACCAAATTATATGAACAAATGGTGCAAAACCTTTCAAATGCATTTGCCGCAGCAGAGCGATTGTTCAATTATAACAGCGAGAGCCCTGGGCCAAAGAAGAACACCCCTAGTAGTTCAAACTCGGTCAAGTTGCAGAAGCCAAACACATGAACTGTCGAAAAGAAACCTTTTGTCCCAAGAGAAGGATACGAAGCAACAAGAAGCACTAACAACCAACGACTGTCAAATATGCCCATGTCGTGTTTTCTGTGCAAGGGGCCTCATCGAGTAGCCGAGTGTCCGCATATATCGGCTCTAACTGCCTTACAAGGCCGCCAGGCGCCCAACTCCATTGTCGTCCCAGCGTCGCCAATCACAGCGCCATCAACATCTCCAGCGAACAGCTCCGAGCCTCCGAGTGAACATCCTGAAGCTTCGCCACTTCCTTTTCTCTCTTTGGAAGCTCTATTGTAGCATCGCCATCTCCAGTGAGCAAATCACAGATCCATTGCAACATCGCCATCACGCCATCTTTGTTTCCAATCGCATCGCCAATCGCAATCTCCCCAGCTCCGAGTGAACATCCAGAACGGAGAATCGAGAACCTAGCGTCGACATTGCCGTCGCCAATCGCATTGCCATTGCCATCTCCTCAATTCAGTGTGAACATCTAAAACAGAGAATTGAGAACTCCAGCATCGCCATCACGGCATCAACCAATCGCCATCGTGGAGTGAGCAAGCCAGAGGGCCCTCTGTTGCAAACAGAGGCCAGAGAGCAATAGTCCAGACTCAGACTGTTGCTCTCTGCCTCTCTCGACTCTCAACTGAGGCTAAGGCCCTCTGGCCTTTCATTCCTCTCTCTCTGTCTCTCAGCAACGATGACAAGATCGTTGCTCTAATGCTTTCTCTCTCTGAGCATGAGCAACGGTTACAATACCATTGCAGCATGCAGCCTTGCAAGGGAGTGGGACTGTGGGAGATGTATGTTGCTATGGCCTCTTTCCCCTCATTCCTCAGCCCTCATCTCCTATAAATTCTCCCTCTCTCTTCCTTGATTTTCACCAAATATTTCTCAATCTCTCCTATTCTATCATTTTTAGTGCTCATTGCTCTAAATCAATTTGTTGTTTTGAGTATCAATCAATTTCTATTTTCTTACCATTCACTATTTTTCCCGTTCAATAAGGTATATTTTAATTTTTTTTACATAATTTTTAATTGTAGTTATACTAACTAAATTTTTTTGAATTAATTTTTGTTTCGTATGCATGGAGTTGATCAATTCATACCACCTACAAACTTTTGTTATACATTGGTGTTGCGTCGTGGTATCAATTTATTATTAAAAATTTAATTTTATATTGAGTTTTATTTATTATGGATCTCTACAATTCTATTATTGATGATAATGATGACACAGAGGATATTAGAGAATTAATTCTTATATTTTCTGTGAAACAATAATCTGTACAAACATTCACTTCACAATCTTTATCTAGAAAAGAAAGAAAGAAAATTTCAGATGTATGGAAATATTTTGATTTAAAAGATGTTAAAATTACATGTAAAATAGAAATTATGACTCAATGTAAGTATTATGATAAAAAATTATTCTTATACTTTTGGTAGCTCTAATAGCACAATTGATAGACATTTTAAAAAATGTCACTTAAATAAAGAAATACGAAATTCAACACAATATCAATTAAATTTTAGTGGTTGTGACATTTTCACATATTCACAAAGTATAATTAAAAGAGGAATAATAAAATTTGTTACACAATGTGAGTTGCTTTTAACGTTCACCGATAATGATGAATTTAAAAATTTTGTGAAATACTATGCTAATTCTAATTTTAAACGTGTTACTAGAAGTACAATCAGAAATGTTATTATTAAAATGTTTAATACTATGAAAAATGAACTAATTTCACTTTTTTCAAGCACTCCTTGAATGTTTATTTGTATCACCTATAATTTATAGTATGCATGTAATTTTATAAGCTATTTTGTTGTAACTTTTCATTTTATTGAAAACTATTAGCAATTACATAAAAGAATATTAGGATTTTGTAATTATGAATATCTTTACTATGATATTACTATTTATAAATATATTGTAACGATATTGCAAGAATGTTCTATTCAAGATATAATATTTAGCATAACATTTGATAATGCTAACACTAACGATGATTCTATTTATCATTTTAAAAATTATTTTTAATTAGATACTACTCACGATTTTCTTTTCCATAAGTGATGTGTTTGTCATATTTTAAATTTAGTTGTTAAAAATAATATGACATATATTTTGTCTTATATTGAATTAAAATCCTCAATTTCTTATATAATTGGATCTAATTCGAGACAATAAGAATATAAAGATTTTTGTAAAGCTGTCCAACTTAACCTACGAAAATTATAAATCGATATAGATAATATATGAGATTTTATTTATTTAATGTTGAAAAATGATAGGCCATATTGACAAGTTTTTGTGCTTTTATTAATGAGAAAACACCAACTATTAATCTTGATAAATCTAGTTGTGATGTAGGTAGTATATTTTTTGATTTTTTAAAATCATTTTATGATGCTATAAATGAATAATTGGGAATTTATTATCTACTTTTCATCTTGTTCTCTCAATTTTTATAAACTTAACGAGTAATTTTTCACAGTATCGACAAATAGATGAACTTAATGATATACTTAATAAAATAAAAACAAAATTTTAAAAATATTGGCTCGACATTCTTTTTTATTTTTTTTTTATATATGTATAATGGATTCTAAGTATAAATTAACAGGGATATGTATCATAATTAATAAAATTTCTAATAATTTACATACTATTTCTTTACTTTCTCCAGATCAAATAATTAAAGGAATTGCTAGTTTATATTATTTTTATTAATCTAAATATTCTAATATTAATCGTTTTCGTGTTTCTTCACATATTAGTTCAAGTATTGGTGGTGGAAATATTGTAGTTTCACAATTTGGTATTCATGATATTTGGAGTCAATTAGATACAGATGTTTACTCTAGTTTTTTGCAAAAATGGACTAAATATTTATTTTAACGTGGTATCAATTTTCTCGCGAAGAAAATTTTGATATTTTAGATTGATGGAAAATGTTTTCCACCACATATCATATTCTTTCTATAATGATGCATGATCTACTAACACCTTCGGTGTATATTGTAACATTGGAGTTTGTTTTTAGTGCGGGTGGACGTTTGTACGATGAACGTCGATGACGAATTGCACCCGATCTCTTAGAGGTACTCATTTGCATGAAGTATTGAAACGACGTCATTACGAGAAACTAACAACAAAATGATGAAATACTTGAAGACTCTAAAATTTTAGATGTTGAAAATTAGTATTGTAATTTAAATTTTGAAGTAAATTTTTTTGACATTTTGCACATAATTAACAATTAGATAGGTGTCAACCTAGTTTGGATGTATCTAATTTGTAGTGATGCAAATATCAAACGAATGTTATATTTTTTTATATATAATTTTTTTTATTTTTTATAATTAAATATTATTTTTATATTAATTAAATATTTTTATTATTTACGGGATTAAGTATTTATCTTATTTTATTATTACCATGATAAGTATTTATTATAATTTTAATAAATAAAAGTTTAACAAAATATATAATATGTTTATATAAATTAATTTTATTTATGTAAGTTTGGTTAATTAAATTTCGTTCGTTGGGTCGGTTTGACTCGAATTAGTTAATTGGGTTGAAAATTTTTTAAGATCAGTTTGTCATTTAGCATCTCTATCTCTACAGTGTTTGGCCATGCACTTTTAACACATAAGATTCGGTTTGGTCTATTGTCAAATATGAGTAGGCATTCGCTTTTGTTTGAATTGAAAACTTTATTAATTATTCCTTTTTTTTTTTTTTTTTTTTTTGGAGTTTTTAACTCGTGAGATTTGTCAACAAAAGCAGAGAAGTTGAACCATCCTCCCCAGGCTGGATGAATCTTGGCGAAGAACTAATTCCAAGAAAATGATTTGGAATTTATGTGGTAAGAAAACCCATTTGATCTCATGCTTATATTCTCTGAACTGATTAAAACATCTTGTACTCAATTTTTGATTGAACAATTTGCACCCCCATTCATTTAAATTGGGTGCATGAAATCGTTCGCTCTCAATCAAACTGATAAGAATCGAATCATACAAAGTGTTGGCTTTGGATAAGAAAAGATTACTTCTCCATCAAAGTGGGGGGTTCATTCTACACCTTGTTTCCTTACAGGGAAAGGAGATTATCATCATCTCCTTCCGGTAACTTTTGATCGTGTTTAGTCGGAGGAAAAATGAGTTTAGGATATGTGGTGTCCACTTAAAATTGGATCGGTCCACTCGGAGAAATAAGTGGGGACGACGGCGTATCAAAAACTAGGGTAAGAACCTCTCCAGTCGAATGACTAGTTTACTATATTCTTAGCCGGAGATGATCCTAATTTTTGATGCTTCGAGATCTGATTGTATCGAATTATATGGCTACTAATTTTAGTAACTCAAGACCACTCCGAAAACAATTACATATGTAGATCTTGTTAAACTCTTTCCTCATTCGCTTATTCTCGTTTACTACTATCCTGATTTCATTTGATTTGTCGTCGTGTCGCTATTCTAGATGTTGCAGTGCAAACTAGGAACTACTTCGGACTGAATTCATAAAAATGTACGTTCATTTTAGAAGTAGGCAATTGTACAACCCCAAAATTTATTTCGTTTTTTTTTTTTTCACTTTGAAATCCTAACATTTTTTCTAAATTGATTTGCAAATTAAGTTAAATTAGATCGTTATAAAATTTTAATTTTCTTAATTCAAAATTTTTGAAAATAACAAAAATTATTTACTAAGCAGAAGCTTTGAAATAACTTTCAATAAATTTTTTAAAAAATTATACTAAACAAACATTAAATAAAATTTTATTTATTAATTTTAAAACAATGAATTATTAATTGAAAATTCAATCGCTGATGAAATAAATTATTCATAGCTTTTAAACGATATAAAATCATAACTTTAATTTACTATTTGGAGCCAACGACAACATAATCATCTATATGCTCATCATTGTCAGTCCATTTTTGGATAAAAAATCGCATACATTACAAAACTAATACGTGAAATATTCGGGTCGATCAGGCCGGTTCGGATCTATAAGACTAGTGCGTTTATTTGTGGGTTCGGTCTGGTCTTTTAAAAAAATCAATTCTTCCTCTTTCATCTCTGGCACGCGTGACTCTATCGAGAGAGAGAGAGTCACGTAGCGAGAGGAAAACTCTTCCAATTCTTTCCACAGAGGAGGAGCATTAATCTTATCCCACTATTGGCGCTCAGATTCATTGACAGATTAGGAAGAGATATCCTCTATGATTAATTTATCAATTTTCGCAGAATAATGGCTTGCAATTAGGGCTTCATTATTTCTTTAGGTGGGATTAGAAAAGAAATTGATTTGATTGCTAATTAGGATTTTTGGTACCTTACAGCAACTCCACTTGCCCACGTCATCATCTCTATCTTTCACAAATCCTTATCTCTGCTACTTGGTCTTCACCAGCAGACACTGTTTTTCCACTTAGAAAAACTACGTCCTTTCATGCCGATTGATTGATCGATCGATCGATCAATCCTTACAACCCCTTTCCACTTTTAGCAAAAATATCTACTCAACTACGTCTGCTTTCCATTCTTAGTTTTCTTCTACGTGCACTCTCTGTTTATGCATTTTCAATAGAGTTTATTAAGAGGATTAGGAAATAGAATAATGTCACCAAGCCATTTTTTTGTACTAATCTCGGCAGTTTGACCCAACAGTTAACATTTTTAAATATTGGACGTGTTTGCGTCCGACACTATTTTCGGTATCAACCGTAACGATAATGTTGCTTTGTAAGCAAGCGTCTCGACTGACTGATAGAATCGGATAACATCACTTGTACAGAGATAAAGCAAGACAATAATATAATCAACTAATGCAATGGTGCAATCCATGAAAAAGATCTCCTGCCACTTGAATGATTCTGTTTTTAAAGATGAGAAAAGTTTGGAACTTTTAATCTCTTCCATGGATAAGGGAGGCATGAAACACAAGCTCTCTCTCCCAAGCCACTTTCAATAGGCATTAGAGAGAGGGAGATTGGACAGGAAAAAGTTCATGCAAAGAACAAATTGAACGAACACATGGTTAATTGTTTCTTATAATTGTCGCCATTATTCCCTGATGAGCTTTCAGCGACCTCGAAATGACTTCAAACTTCCCTCTTAAGACACTTATTTTGAGCTATTTCTTGTTACGACTTCTTGGGCAACATCTTGAACATGTTTTCTTAAAAGCTTTTTTTTTTTTTTTTTTTTTTTTTTTTTTAAGAATTGACAAAATAATATGTGGGTAAAGCTAAAACTGTGCAAAAGATTGGGAGTATTTATACCTTTATTCCCTTCAATTATTAGGGATTAATTTGAAGAATTACTCCAGTTATTGAACTACTAAATCTTAATGCAGTAATCAAGAGGCAAAGCACCAAACAAGAGAACTGTGATTAAGGACCTCGAATTTAACACCCTTTTGCAGTAATCAAGAGGCAAAGAACAAGAGAACTATGATTAAGGAATATGCAGTAAACGCATATGCTTCTACTATTTTGCACCTAACTTTTTCTATCTCAAGCATGACTCGTCAATTCAACTTAACAATTATTTTGCTCAAGAATCAAAAGTTTCTTTCCAAGGAGAAATAGGCAAATGAGCTCGAGAGAACCTAATTGAAGAAAACTTCTGATAATTTAGATAAATAACACCATATAGTGGGAAGAAAAGGTGGAATAATGCAATGGTAATGAGGAGAAATAGCTGTTTGAATGGAGACTTGGTACTAAAAATAAACATAGCCCTGAGTGGTAACGTCAATCATTTTAATACGAGAAATAATGGAAACTAACCTATCACACTATTTTGAGTGCTGTCCTATTCTTCTGTCATTATGGAGAATGTAATATTTTCAGTCTCCCAATCTATTCTGTAATATGGGATGTTCACAAAGTGGAGAACAAATGGAACAGATTTCTCAGGTGGGAGAGAGGACTTGTATAATTTTAATTAGAGAGAGAGAGAGAGAGAGAGAGAGAGAGAGAGAGAGAGAGTTACCTCTGAGGGGAAAATGTGCACTTGTCTGTCTTCCTAATCCATTAGAAAATGACAAGAGCAAGTACAAATGGCTGTAAATGCTGCACAAATTGACATATTCCACAAGTTTGAAAAGAAATCCACAACACAAAGACACCCACCAAGATAGTCACGTTCAAAAGGAAACAAATGCATATCAAACAAACCTCTCCATCTTTTATCACCATTATTGCCAGTTTTCATGGCCCCCCAACCCCAATTCCATTACCTCCCCAATAAAACATCAATCAGAAAAGCAAATTCAGAACCAAACCAGAAGTCTAACCCTACCTCCACCACCCAATACCCTCTACTACTACCTGCATTTGGCATTTTCTAGCTTATCATCCACTCACTTCACACCTGTTGCCATAAAACCACATCTTTTCTTGTGGGTTCCATCTTTATATACTTGTCTCTGAGAAGTTTTAATTCATTCTAAGCAACTATTTATTGTCAGCTAGTTCTAAATATGTATTCAAATCAGCTATTGACCATCAAAAGTTGATCTAACTACGTGATGCAGGAGCATCACTTAAAAATGGGTGGACTTCATCCATAAGGGATTCTCACAAGTAATTGATTGAGAGTAATATGCACATCTACCATCAGTTAAAAATATAGATAATGTTGTTCAACATCATTAGGTAGTACAGCTGTTGCGGTGCCGCTGAGAGGGGAATTTTACGGAGAAAATGATGTAGGAGCTTTACTTAAACATGGAAATGGCCCTCACCCGTATGAGGTCTCAACAATAGTGCTTGAATGGGTTTGACCTTGACAGTTTACTCTCACGAATGGTCCTAATTGATTACTGAATTATGTAAGCAACAGAAACTCTATTGACTCTGACTAGTGCTTCCCCTAAATGCTCAAACTTTTTTATCCGGTCTCAAACTCTTACCTGTTGCTTAAATGGATTCGAAATCAAACAAAATCCATGCACAGACAACCACAAAGAGGAGTTAGACCCATCAAAGTTGACAGTAAATGAAAGCAGGTAGGTGCACTGACTCAGTGGGCAAGAAGCATTTATGGCAGGCAACTTTTTGCTTCTTTAGAACAAATGGTTGTTGTGGGCTTGTCAACGTCGTATATCTCAAGTTACTCTCAAAAGGAACCATGTAAAGTTGTATTTTTTGAAGAGAGAAGAAAAAGGTAAAAGATGAAGTGGGGAATCCTAAGCTTGACAAGGGAAACAGTATTAGATGACATAAGCTTTGTCCACGAGCACTGAGCATAACATAGTGGGGACAATGGATAGAGATGAGAAGATAAAACACACAATCACACTTCTTTTTGATTCCTGTACTTCTTCCCCCATTTCAATTCCTCTCTTTTACTCTCTCTGATCTTCAAGTCCTCCTCTATCAATCAATACAAACTGCACTCAAAAGGCATCTACTCATCCAAATTCAACTCTCATTCCCAAGTTTCAAAGTTGAGTTGCAGCTAAAACCATACTAATTTCCCCAAAACCATCATTTATAGAAGTTTTCTTTAATACCCATTAACAGAAGTAGACTTTCTTTGAGAAATGATTTTCCAGGGCCAGGGAGAAGCAAATGAACAAGAAGGTGAATCAGTATTCAGCAATGACAACAATGAAGAAATTGAACATGATCATTCAGAAAAGTGGCTTAACCTGAGTCTAGGAAGCAACCTGCTGCTCCAAGTGGGTGGACAAGCTGAGTCTCAAATAAAGCCTGCAAAGATTTTTTCATGTAACTTCTGCATGAGAAAATTCTATAGTTCACAAGCATTAGGAGGTCACCAAAATGCACATAAAAGAGAGAGGTGTGCAGCCAGAAGATACCAGTCACAGAAGATGTTGACAATGATGGGTTTGCCTCTCAACACATCAATGGTAAGATCACTTGGAGTGAGACCACATTCTCTGGTGCACAAACCAGGACGAGATGGAGCTGAAATAGTAGGAAGGCTTCATGATGTGAATGCAGGTCTAGGAGTGACATGGACTCCTTCCATGCTAGGAGAAGCAGTGGATTTGATGTGGCCAGGCAGCTTTCACTTAGATCCCCATCTCCCTAACCCGCCTCCAAAGCCGCTCAAGCTCGACCTCAATCTCAAACTCTGAATTCTCCTTGTCTCCCAATAGAGGATCATCACTTTTTGTTCTTTGTATTTGAAAAGTTCTCAATGTCCTCATCCATCAAGAACACAACCAATATAAGTAAGGCGAGCATTACCAACAATGAGTCAATGTCAGTAGAGTGCCTGTACTACAGACACATTCCTAAAATATAAGAGTTCCTCTCATCATAATTGTCAGCTTTTAGTACTCATTCTAACTGTCAACATTTTAGTCCTCTTCCTTAACCTTATCAAATATTAGAAACTGAAGGCCAATTACAAGAGCATTCAACATAAATCAGGATTTTGAGCTCTAAGAGCCTTGGAGCAAAAATTATCTTGAGAAAAATATGTCAGCAAAGTAACAAAAGATGTATGAAAACAGTAAGTTCCAGTTGAATGAATATAAGTTACAAGCTATTTTACAGTTCTAACCAAAGATCCTATGCAGCTCAAAAAGGAAAACTTAAATTGGCATTAGAACCGCTAATTGGAAAGATCTTATCAACTATCATGAACTATGAATCACGGATCAATCTACATAATTGAATAAATATAGATTTGTATTAACTACTCACGAATTAGAGATTAGCAAAAAAAATTGAACTGTTGACGTTTATTACAGTGTGAACACAGTCAAGTTTTCTTACTGATATTTCCATATAGGCACAATCAAAAAGCATTCAAACAGGCCACCAATGTCAACTTACTAAGTTCAAATACATGTACTATCCTCGCATGAAACAAAACATCCACCTTGACAGGAAAAAGGACGTCACATTCAAAAGATTTTACTATTAAGTTAGAAAACAGCAACATGAAGCTTCTTAGTAAGTGTTTGGGACAGGTGCGAGATTGAAACATAAGAACCAAAATGATAAGGTTAAGAATTAAATAAATTCAGACCTAAAAAACCAACCAACTTAAAAAAACCTCGTTCTATGCTAATTCCATTTAATGTAAAGAACTTACCCAATTCTTTGGTTGATATTTGTGTGTCCGGACTAGCTCAAACAGAGCCTGACTAATCTTACAGGCTCTGACGATGACGACCAAGTAAAGTGTCCACTGCCCTTGAGTAGACTCTACCTAAGAACTAATTGGAAAGCATGCCCAAGAGATACTAGTTGAGTTGGATCTAAAAGCTTGAGAACCAACCATATTTTTAAACTGAACAGCACTCTGCCAAATCTCAAACAAGCACAATTGATTTACATCACATGGGTTGATACCCAGGAGTCAAGTTTCAGAATGATTTCTACAGAGGAACAAGTTATGAAAAACCAACTGGCTTATCTGAAAATGCCATAGCTCACATCCTTGTCTGAGCTTCAGAAACAGAAAATTGTTTCCCCATTCTATAACAAAATCTAAAATCCATGAAGCAAAATTAATTAATTTCATGCTAGAAAGGAACACATTTAAGTGATTCATTATTCGCAGATGACATGCAAATCAGACTTTAAAGTAAATGATCTGTCATAAGTACATCAATCTTTAATTGTCAAATTAGTTACTAGTTTCACTTAAACTTAGCACTGCTCCTAAAAAATATAGAAACTATGGTTCCCCCATTAACATTTTCCAAAATGAAAAGCTTCCTCAGGTGACAAAGAAGAAGCATAGGCATTAGATGGGAACAGGATACTGAGCGACAGCTTTATTCAGAATTCCTCAATGCTTAAATTTGGATCACCAAGAAATCTGGGAAAAGTAAAGCTGCAGGAAAGAAAAAACTTAGAAAACTATATGCAAAGTTAGTCCTAATATTCTTCAAACAAGCTAATAATAAACATTTCTCATAATATCAAATACAATAGGATCCAAAGATAAAAATAAAGCATTAAAATAACAGAATGAACTACATTGATATGAAGAATTATAATAAGCGCTTGAAAAAATGGAGTTGCAACAACTGAAAAAGTGTACCCAAGCACTTGATAAATATGAATTCTATTTGTCACACTTTCAAAAAGTGGAAGATGCATGCTAGTAATAAGAATTGGACAGCAAGCCAGAGAATAAAATATCCTTAATGCATTTATGAGGATCTCTAAAAGAAATTGTAGTGTAATGACAATTGTTTTGGGATTACCTTGACGCCAGTTTCAGATCTCATTCTATCTTAAGTGACAATGGGCATAATCATGTCCTAAAGTTAGTAGTTAAGCAATCAATTTCTGTCTTCGTGTCCTAATCCGGTGATTTTCTCGATCTACATTGGCTTTTGATGACTCAACAAGAGATTTTTGTGCACTATCAGTATTGGTAGCCATCAATGTCCGCCTTCTTGTCCTAATATGGCCGTTGGCTTGACCTTCATGGGCTTTTGATGACCCAGCAAGAGGCTTTTGTTTCTCCATAATACTAGCATCAGTAACGACAGCTATATGTTCTGATCTGCCTTTTCTTTTTCTAGATCTAATGGAATTAGGTTGTCGTCTACTGGTCGTATGACTCCCCAAAATGCCATCCTTTGTATCCTCACTTTCAAATGGTGGAACATCACTGGCCCTGGGAGATTTTATGAGATGAGCGCTGCTGCAAGTGCCACCTCTGTGACCGGTATCCAATTCTGGCTCAGGTTTTATGAATGAGTGAGACATCGGAGTACCTTTCTGCAAAGCGCTTTCAGATTCATCTGTATTTGCATTTGCAGTTGCCTTCACATGCGATGGATGACGTGTACTCCAGCTAGTGTTTTCAAACCATTTGCTAACCTGCAAAATGATGGAAGTTTTAAAAACTACCTTGAAAAGTCAGGTGCCTAAATATTTCTAGATAAGTAAGGCTTAACCTGCTTGAAATTGAGTCCTGGATCTTTAGCCAAAGTTTCTTTTGCCCGTTTGTCTGGGTACTGAATTTCTTTGAATGATATACGAAGTCTCTGGGACAGCAATGGTCATCAGTGTAAGCTAAATTGAGTGCAAACAGAAGCAAAGTGACACGGCAAGGAGAACAGAGAAGAAGCATCTCTGTTTCATATTCAATATGCTAATTGACCTCTTAAAACAAAGAAGAGAGAACAAGCATGAAATGTTCTGGAATGATCAAATAACTTTTTCATAGGATCAAATGATCATGTACTTCATTCACATACTGCGTGCGCAAAGAAGGGGAAAAAGCTATAAAAGAAAAACATTTCGTTACTGTAGTGATTCAACTTCATAGTACCTGAACTACTGCTTCCCCGAGTTTACTGGAAGTAGATTTAGCTCTTCCACCAGTTGAACTAGGCTTGGAGGATCCTTCTTGTGTTTTTATCAAAGAATCATTTGTATCTTCCACTGTTCATGTCCGACGAGCATGCTTTCTCGGAGTGATTTCACTCCCCTTTGCATCATGCTTACCCAGAACATTATCTTCCTTCTTAACATCTGAAGATTTTCCATTTTCTGCTGCTGGAGAAACCAGTCCATAATTTTTCTTCCTCTTTGCAGCAATATCAGTCGATCTTCATCATCACTTGAGTCAGAAAAAACAATTCCATATGTTTCTTCCTTCTCAACAACTGAAGATTTTCTGTTTTGTTGAGCTGGAGAAACCAGTACACAATCTTTCTTCCTCTGCACAGCAATATTGGTCCAATCCTCATCATCACGTGAGTCTGAAGAAACATTTCCATATGTCTCCTATATAACCACCCGGAAAATATAAATATGTGTGCAAAACAAAGTATAAAGTGAACAATGTGCACCTTAAGAATACCAGAAAACAAAAAGGGAAAAAAAACTAACCTCTGCAAATTAAGGAGGGATAACGTCATCTAAGTTCTCTATAAGGTAATCATGGAGTATTTGGAGAATGGGCATGAAAAACTGTATGCTAAAAGGAATAAATATTAGAATATGTATTTTAACCAGGGGATTTAGCCATAATGACCAACTGATCGAATTGCATTGCTCATGATGCTAGTTCATATAGGAAGAACTAGCATCTGCATTACTTGGATTAACACGCTCCTAGTTTAGAAGAGGATCAAATCAAATATCTTTCAAAATTTTCAACACATACAGAAGAAACATGTTAACAACTGAATTGATTTGTGATGCTACAAATTCAACATATATCATGCATCAGATGAAGTAACTATGAATACAAATGGGAGGAAATCTTCAATGAACATCCTTGATCAACAGTTCAATGATCAATAAAAAATTAGCTCTGCCAGTATAAATTTTGAATATCAAGATGCATATAGTAGAAATATTGAATACTGATGTCAGAATAAAAAAATCTTGAAAATGAAGAGTCAAATTAAACATGGTTTAACAACATATCTTAATGCAAGACAGACAATTTATGGTAAAACTGATTATGATTCCGAAAGGAAACAACACTAAAAAGACTAACTGTTTTCATTTTGTCTGACAACTAAAAAAGAAAATTTCTGTCTTGATTTCTTTTTATTATTTATTTTCAATGAGACGGGATAAGAGGATAAACTAAATGAGTTCTGCAACATGAACTCCGAAATTGCACACATCACTTAGATGAATTTTAGAAAGTCATATCGGGACAATTAAAAAAATAGAATTTGAAAGGAGAAAAAATATAAGGAAATAATTGATCTCCTCATGACTACTCAAAGGTAACTGAATCAAGAAAATGAAAAACATTATGACGTGGTACTTACATCATGTAGCTTCTCATAGTCCAATCGCTCCACATGCTGTCTGCTGACAATAGGGGAAAGTCTATGTAGATGTCGCAACTCTAGTATAGATGAAAGCTCGTCCTTCAATGAATGCTTTCCCCGACCATTTTTGCTGCTCTTTTTCCTGATTACTCCAGGGAAATTGGTACCATTTGGTGTTGAAGAGACGGTCATTTTCATTCCTAGAAGGCCCATCATCTTCGAGAATGGCTGCAAGATTCTCAGAATCCGATGTAAAATCAGAACTAGAACTTTCTGACTTAATATTTTCTTCAGTATCTGGAGCCCCAGGATTACACTCATCATCATCTGAATCATCATAAGGAAGTCCTACATATTGGTTGTCTTTAGGTGAAGCCTCTAATTTTTCAGATTCAGAATTATCCTCAGATACATCAGAACTTGATTCACCACCTTGATCATCAGTTTCATGACCATCTGGATCAAAATCATTATCATCTGAATCATCTGAAGAACGGCCAAAGTGCTGATCATTATTGTGTCCAACAGCTGCTGCAGCAGCAGCCTCAGGATAAACATTCTGTGCAAAATGTTCATTATCATTAGAAGCATGATAAGAAAATGTTGCATAAAAATCCAGCTAAAAGATTAAGACTATTTGATTCTGTCACTGACCTCCCAACTGTCAGTGAGAGAATATTTTGATCCTTGAGAGTCATTAAGCAAATCGATGCAGTCAACTTTGCAATCACAACCAGGGCACAGCCAACCCTCATCATCTGGCGGAACTACATACCAAAACATAAGACAAAAAAATTAAAATGGTTGAATAGTTGCTGAAATCATAGCAAACTCTCAAAGTAGAGGTGGTAATTCAATTGTTACTATCATCATTTAGCAATGGTGGTTCTAAACAGAACTGGTGGAAACCACGGTCACAGGCCCCATCACAGAGTATAATGTCATCAGTAGTAGACATTTCTTTTGATCCACATTTTGCGCAGAATATCTGTTTTACAGTTCATGAAGATGTGTTAGAATTGATTGAGAGAAGGCGATAATAGAAGGTTGGAACAAGAATTTATTCAGGAGAGTAACATAGCAATAAGTGAAACTAATTTCATACATCCTCACTGTCAATTTGTCCTTCAGAATCGAACATAGATTCTGAAAATCTTCCCTCAACACAAAGCCAATCAAGATGTTTAAACAGATCTCTTATTTTCAACTTGCGTCGCATTGTTTCATTTGTGGCCCGCTGAAGCTCCTTTTCTGACTTTAACTTCTCCAAGCTGCTGTAATATATATATAACTATATAAGAAACTTAATGGACCTTCGCATAGGAATCGGAGATCCAAATGGCTCAAGCTCATGATAAAAGCAGATAGCACAAACATAATTTATCTTGTACAAGGCATAGAGACTTAAAATAGCTTCTAATCATTCAAACAAATTTCCGAAGTGTAATCTGGAAAATTTCTCTTTTAGCCATCTCTTGATATTACTGCCAACATAGTGGCACTCAAAAATACCAAATTGGTGCATGTTAAGCTTACAAGCTAGATCAAAGGTTAAAATCTACTAATTCATTTTTGGAAACTTTCTAATACCAAAAACAACTTGATTCTAAGTAGCCTACAAATAACATTAGCTGCACAATATGGAAGTTGTCAAAGCAACAGATGCAGCTGAGTATTCCCCTCATGTGGAATAATGGAAGTCTCAAAAACCAGCCACCTATGCTATCTGTTAAAATGCTACAAATATTCAGGAAAACCACGTTGATCAAACAATAGAGTGAAAATTACGCTATTCCCACAAAGGTAAAGCTTATTAAAGGTTTCATGTAATTTTGTTCCATTCTCTTTTGCCACCATATGTCAAAACAAAAAAAAATGTGGCTCATGTTAATGCCCTCATGAAACTTCGAGCCCAAAAAGAAAAACATGTACTTTTGCAGAGGAAAATGACTAGTGTGTCTGTCAAAACTTCACCGTACAAGGTACACACCTGTATCCTTTCCAACCTTCACCAGAATAAGCAGCAATGAAGCCTTGTTCATATGTCATTCGATGGAGTAAATATCTTAGACATTTTCTAATTTTTGAAAACTCGTCAGCAACTTGAATCTCCTTTTTCTTATTCTTCTTTCTACCTTTTCCATCTCTTCTACTTCTAAAACTACTGACATTGTTAGTTGGTTTAGGAGTTGTGGCATTCCCTCTTGTCCTTGAGCGCAAAACTCTTTCCGTGTGACCCAATGATCTTAGTATATATCTTTTCCGCCTAGATTTTGAAGCTTGACAGCTAACTTGTTTAGAATGTTTGGCTGCCTTCTTAATAGGCGTTTCTAACTCTTCAATGCTAGAATTCTGGAGAACAACTTCAATGAGTGACTTTGACTGTTTACCTGTATTTGATGCGTTTACCAAAGGAAGTTTAAGAGCATCATCGAGAAAACAATCAGAAACATGTGGATCAACTTCTTGACTAATATCCACAACAGCTGAATTATTGTGAACAAGTTCAGAATCAATGAGATGATTTTTCTCTGACAATTTACTTAATAGTCCTTCAGAGACATCTTCTTGTGTCTGCGTTATATTCTGTCGCAGTTTTGTCTGTTCTGTGTCCTCTGAATGCAATTCCAAACCTTCACTACTGAATTTAACCGCCATGTTTTCGGAGGTCGATTGAAATTGATCAGTTTTACAATGGCTGGACGCTACACTGTAATTTTCTTCTGGCTGATTCGCTGATTCAATCTGATGATAGTGCAGCCCAGGTAGCTGGTTTAACTGTTCCCCTGTTATTCCTGTAAAGCAACTCCCATCGTCATCAAATCTCTTAACACCAATCTGACTATTTTTGTTCCCATCATCAAGAGGAAGGGCTTGTGCCAAGTTATCTTGATTCACATGTATAGAAAATACTACAGATTCCCTATTAACACTAGCTGTTAGTATGTCCCTTTTAACTGGTTCACATTCTTGTTCTGCTGAATCGAGAAGTAGATTTGCACGATCAGATTCATGTATTTCTTCTGGCACAACATGATTGAGGTACGAACTATTCTTGCATCAATTATCTCTGATGGGAGCTTCACAGGGAGATAATTTTTCAGCGGCAGATTCCTCTATCACATCATCAGAAAATTGTGAATCTGCTATACTGAACAAATGCCTACAGTCCAAAGAACATGGACAAGAATATGTATATTTTTCAGTGTCACAACTCTCTGGTGCTGGTGAAGCATTACGTCCATTACCATCGCCCATCTTCAGCAGTAGGTAAAAGCAGCAAGACCCTTGTCTTTATGTCCTTCGAACAAAGAACTAGAAGTATTAAATTTAAGAATGCAATGCTATCAAAAAGAAGTTCAAACACCTAGAATGACTATGTAGCATATTAAAACAACATTTTGATTAGAGATGCATTTTTGCATTAATATATACTAGGTTCTACCTCCAAAACTGAAAAGCAGTCTTGTTCCTCACTGCAAAAATATCTAATATAAACAATTTGCGTTTTAATACCCCATCAACCTGCTCCAAAAAAGTGAAAATTAGACGATCTAAAATTGACTAATGATAAAGACAATAATAAGCAAATGAGGAGATGTTGTAGTGCAACAAACCAGCTAAAAATATAGTCTATTTCCAGGTAGCTGAAGCCAGTTGCCTTGTTTTTTTAATACAGGTATCAAAATGCGAGTTGAAAGGAAAAATATTTACGAAAGAGCTTTAGAAGATGCTTAAACCCTGACTGCCTTAACAAAATGTTGTCACAAAACCAATTGATTTATCCCACTAAAACAATGAGTGGCATAAACAATCTTTAAGGTTACCCATATCAAGCTTTTTATTATAAAAAATAATTTATTACTGTGGAGTCTCCGATGCTCCGAATACAATATTGTCTACTTTGGGCCGGAATCCACACAGCTCTGTTCTTGAACTATTCTCAAAATGAGTTATAATCCATCACCAATCTCCACTCCCAATCGGCCACACTTTCAATCGGAAGATGGCTCTGATACTATTTATAAGTGTTCACACTATAATATTGTTTGCTTTAAATTGAAGCCCACACGACTTTATTTTTAGGTTATGTCCAAAACACGTTATACTGGGTAGAGAGGAAACTTGATTTATAAACCCTCACCAATCTCCACTCTGTGGAATTTGGCACCTCCACTGGTTTCACAAGGGCGGGTCATCACAATTATGCTTGTTCCAAATACATCAAAAGATACAATTAAGCCCCAAACAACCTAACTCTTTAATAACTTTCCTTGGTAGGATCTTTCTCAAGGTTTTCGTGAGGAATAGATTCTTACGGTCTTCTTCTCATTATATGGTTAGGATTTAAATTTTCAGTTCCTTTTTGCCCTCGGATTGATAGTACAAAGCTGCAGCATCTAATTTTTCATTTATTTAATAAAATGAGGTGCGAAGCTTGGTACAGACAGAAGTTGACTGATGCCAAATTAGTTGGGATGTGCTCGAAGCTGTTGAAGCTTTCATTTTGATTACAAAATGAACGTCTATTTGATTAGAAAGAATAGACAAAGAACAAACAAACACACACCCACGATACTCATGTTTCGGCAAATAAATTTGAGCCGACTTACATAGTGTTTTTTTTTAGACAACTTTTAAAACATGTTTCCATACTCGATCACAATTCCATGAGTTCCAGAATCCATAGAACCAACCAACGGTTGCAGGAGCTTAGCTCTCGAATTCAAAACAAACAAAGTTCGCCATCTTCGTCAATTCTCAAACAGTTTTCCACTAACCAAGCACGAAACCGAAAAAAGAAACAAACGATAAACCAAAAATTACAAAAGGTCAGCGAATGAATCACCTCACCCTGCAGAAAATAAAAGTCTCGCTCGCAATGATGAGCAAATGGGTAAAGAGAAAAAAGAACTGAAAAAGATTGTATGGGATCTTGTTTCCTGGCGAGTATTCCGAGCACCGCCAAAATAAACCTTCCCACAATAAAGCAAACGGAAAAAAAAAAGGCGCTCAGCTTCTGAATCGTCTAAATCTGGGCCATTGTCGGGCATGAGCACGAGGTCGTAGCAAGAGCATCATCCATGGCGGCAATTTGTGTAGGAGATCCAACTCTCGACAGACTGATTCAAAGCCCAATGGCCTCGATTTTCATCGTACCAAACTTGTGGACTTTTGTTGGAGTAAATGGGTCTAGACATAATATTCAAAAAATTAATTTAATTTTTATAAAAATAATTAATAAATATTTTCTGAACTTTTACTTAGATTTACTATAAAAATAAGACACTAATCGACTATCAATTAATTAGTAATAAGTCGGCAAGTAAGATTATAATGTAAACCTATGAAGTAAACCTTTCAAATTAAAATAAAAGAAAATCAATTAGCTTATTCTGATATATCGATCTATCATTTGCGTTAGAAATCATGTTGTTTTCTTATATTCAATGTGTCTCCGTAACTTTATTGAACCCTTATTTGATTTGTTTGTCAACCTAATTTATAAGTTAAACCGATCTTAAGGCCCCTTCTTCTTTTGCCAACTCAACAAACCTAGATCGAAAATTTGCACTCGTCAATTAATACAGGTTTCGGGCTTCAGATTCATTAGATGTATAAAAAATAAAAATAAAAAAAAGAACTTGATTTTCAAAAGGGTTTTATCGTGAAAACCCGGTTTTAAACTCTAATAGGTTTTCGGGATGGATTAAAAGACAAATGTTAGTGTCATTAGGTAGGAAGACACAAAGTAGACGGTCAAATTAATTGACTTCTTCTAAGTTTTCTACCTACTCAAGTATAATGATTTCTAAACTTTTGAAAATTAACCTTTTTTAAACAATTTGTTTGGAATTTGAGACTTTAGCCTCTTATTTATTAAACTGAATCATCACACACGTGATGTCAGCTACAATTTAATCTTCAAAGATGTCGGTCTGTAATTATTATTGTATTATATTAATGTAGCACATAGCTTTTTAAAAGAGGAAATATCATGCATTTAATATAATTAAATTCCAAAGAACTGTAATGCGTTTTTATTTATTTTTAATATAAAGTATATTTGCTGTCACGAAACGTGACTTCAATCTAACTTTTATTCCACGCATTGAACTGTCTGTCTGCACTTTCCAATGCACATTTACTGACCCAACATTCAACAATACCTGAGACAAAATTCATCAAAGAAAAAAAAAAGTTAGATTTACAAAAGAACATTAAACTTTTGAGGTACCCACTGAATTGGTTTTTAAACTAGTTTGGTTAAATTTATAAACTATTTTCCATAAATGAACTTACTTTTGCTGTTGAATTTTCCGTTAATTTTGGGCATACATCCGGAAATATGAGCGGCGTCTGCACAAGTCGCTCAGTCGATCAATCTTTGAGGTCGTTTACTTTGGTATAAATTCATAAATTATCTTCGGACATCATGTGTTCAATTTCGAAAGTTCATTTTGAAGATATTTTTTTTGTTATTATCCTACTCGGTGCTGGTGCACAATTTTAATAGAAAATTAAATGAAAATGATAAATTTATTATTAAATAATAATTTAAGAATTTATTTGATAACGAAATTAATTTAATAATTGACTTATCACAACACATGGTTTAATGCGTTTTTGTAACTTTATCCCAAAAAATTACTAAATTATACTTTTCCGGAGAAAATGAAGGAAGCTGTTGGATTTTCTCGGGAAAGTGAGGGAAAATGGAGAGGAAATGGGTAAATTTCGCAGCAATTCTTAAAGCAGATTCAGATAATTGCCGGCCACTTCGCCGACCCATTTCAGTGGACAATGCAAAGAAAGTGCTTTTTCGGGTTTTATTTTTCCCGTTTGGTTGACTGAAAAGTGACAAGAAAAAACCGGTCCGCCGCCGTCGAAGACTAGACCATCGGCTCTTTCGAATGCCACGTCAATTTCAACGGCGAGAAATGTCTAAACGTTACACTTTCCTTCCTCCATCCGCGGGTTCTGCCCGGGAAACTTCTTTTAAACTTTAATATAAGATTAAATTTAGACAGCGTGACACGTTTAAATTATCAAATATTAGAACTTAGAAGCAACCCCTTAGACCATAGAAGGAAACAATTTTATAATTTTAATAATAATTATTATTATAATATTTGATGGTATGTCTATTATTAAGTCAAGGCGTGACATGTGTAACGCGTGTTTTATTTTATCAATTTTGGTTATGCACATAAGCCTTCCTCGGTCAAATTGTCGGATTGATTCGTCACGTTCAGGTGAGTATGATTGGACCAGAGATTGCCTAACACTTTCCTCGTGTCTCCACTTTAGAATTGCCTAATAAATTTCCTACTCTTTTACATGTCTATTTATTTATTGAGGGTTAAATTTTTTTAATCTTATTTGGTCACGTCCATGTTTTGTTACACCCCGATGAGAAGAAACAAATAGCTCTGATTCAAATCCATCGTTCCATTGTGACGTGAAAATAACAAGTATGGAGTGATAACTTGCTTAGGGTTTCTTTTATGTACCAAGATGGATTAGGGTTTTATTTTAGGTTTTGTTCTTGATGACGGGTACGAGTAATCTACTCGAACTTGACTTGTCTATTTCTAGTTCAATTTTAGGCTTCATACCACATGTACTCTTTGTCTTGGAAGTGTTACGTTTTCTCGGGATAATCTTAGGTAATTTTGTCCTTAATCGTTGTGTTGAATACTTCTGATCAACAATTTCCGTTAATTATCAAACATTAGGATTGAGTTTAATAAACGAGATAAAATCCTCTAAATTTCAATGTGTGCGAGTGAGTAGAGCATAGTAAAGGAAACAACGAGTGTTTTTTCTAGCTAAATTATTGCATAGAACGTTTTGTAACCTAAACTTTTGAGGGAGTTGCGTGAAATTAAAAACAAAACAAATGGCTTTCCGGGATCTAAATATTTTAGTCATGATAATTTATTTTTTTATTTCGTCTCGTCACCCGAGATCATGGTTTCGATCTTTAATCTCATCTATCTGATTAATACGATTATAGGGATTTAAAATGCAATTTCATGTTTAATCAATTAAAAAACAAACAATAATGTAGTGAAACAAAGGATGTGGCATCAACAATGAACATAGATGGTGTAACACATGAGACAAAATATCTATAATTAAATATATTTTATTTAGTGGTCCTTCCACATGCTTGCCTTATCTGCTACAACAAAAAACACAAGCAAAAGGCCAAATTTAATTTTGCACATCAATGGATCATCATCCTCCAAATTACGTACCTATTGACATGTCATTGTTCTTCCAACAAAGTTTTCCATGAAAACCTAACCATGAAAGTGAAACAAAGTGCATTGAGATCGACTCTTTCGTTAACTAATTACAATCGATTCAAACACATAAACGTGGCACCCTCGACAACCTTGTCTACATCTAGATCGATAATTTCATATTAAAATTGGCCGACCACTATTTAGGATGTAGGTTTTTGTTTTCACTTGTCAATATCCGTGGAGTTTCGATTCTTCTGATACAATATTATCAATTTTAAATTAAAGTTTACTGATTTTGTTATCAGATTTTACTTCGAAATGTGTTGCATTACGTTTAGGTTTATAATTTCATAACGTATTGTTTGACCTTTTTTTATGATGACGCGGTTATTTTTCACATGTAAATATTTGTGGAGTCTCTCTTCTAATAATACAATGTTGTCACGATTTCGCTATCGAGTTTTGCGCCAAACAACATTATATCACATCTAAATTGATAATTTCATATCAAATTGTTTGATCGACGTTTAGGATGACCTAATTTTTTCATAGGTATATATCAGTGGAGTTTCAATTCTAAAGGTACAATACTGTCTGTTTTTTCAATCGGAATCTGCACAATTTTGCTATCAAAACTTATTCGGCTACATATAGTTTGATAATTCCATATTGAATTGTTCGACCATTGCTTAGCATGACATAATTATTTTTCACATGTAAGTACTAGGTATAAAGTCAACTACCAAATTGTCACGCAATTTAGGTTAACTAGAAAAGTTGAATTTTGTTGAGTAAATCCAAAAAGAAACTCGCGTTGAAAAGTCAACTTTAACTAAGAAAATTTAACCTAAAATATAGAAACATATAATAAAGGAGAAGAGATTTTCTAACCCGGCAAGCAAAATCCATGCCGTTGCAGCTGGTACACGCCATCACATTATCTTTGATTATCTTCCATTTCCAAACCAAGACTTAGACACCATATTCTAATTATATTTACCACTAAGAATCATATTCTAATTGTCCGTAAAATTATGGTGCTTGACGATGACGATGACGATCTTATAATCAAATCAATGAGTGACGTTCAAACTTGACAGTACGAATTTATTTTCATGTATTACCTGGGTTCGTTGTCACTCTTAACTTTAATACTTGAAGTCTTTATTAGTTATGATGTCATTCGTAGAGTTTTGCTTTCGCCAACAAAATAGTGTTCGTTTTGATTCAAATGTCACACAAATTTGTTTTTAGATCTTACCCAAAACACGTCTTATTAGTCACGTGGAGAACCCAGGTTACACATTGCTCCTCCACCTTTCCCAAACGATATTAGATTGTACTACTTTCATCATATTAGTTCGGCCCTAATCATTCTTTCTCTCTCGAGATTGGTTGCAGCAAAATGAAGAATAAAGATGATTTTGAGTGATTTTTACAACCATCAAAAGCGAAAGAAAAAATTGACATTATCATTCCGTATCCACTGTACCGTTGGGAACGTATCAATCCTTTATGATAATATATAGATTTAAAAAATGGAAGAAGAAGGGTTTTGAAATTCTAAACTTATTAAAAGAATGAACAAATTCTCAATAAGTTTTGAACATCCTTAAAAAATTAGAGTTTTCCGAGAAAATTATTTTCTAAGTCAACAAACAAATTATTAGGATATCTT
Organism: Begonia peltatifolia; assembly: GCA_022433055.1. Lineage (NCBI taxonomy): Eukaryota > Viridiplantae > Streptophyta > Magnoliopsida > Cucurbitales > Begoniaceae > Begonia > Begonia peltatifolia. The sequence continues at coordinate 1,896,122 of CM039523.1, forward strand.
ATCCACAATTAAAACAACTCCCACTTACCTTAGATGATTAATCAATTAATAATTTAATTAAGAGGCTAGATTACAATAGAAATCCAACGTGACCTCCCAAGAACAGTAGATAATGTCATCTACGACTTGAAAAATAATAATGAAATGTTGGTTGTGTGATGTTATTATATTTATGATTCCTACGTCTTATGCTAGACTTCTCCGTAAATGTTCCGTCCCAATTGATCACCCGTCTTCTTTATTTTTCTGAACGTTATTTTTACGAGATTATTCGAAATAAAAATAAAAACGAGAAAGAGAGAGTACTTTACTTGTAAGGAACATGCATGGACTAATGTAATTAAATGTACTTAAACCTGAGACTTTTGTGCTAATAATTACAAATTCAAGTCAAGAGAAATTAATTGAATTAAATTAATTTATTAATAAATTATAAATTTATCTGATATTTCAAGACGTGTTAATTCAATGAAGCAGATTTTTTTAATGTATTGATGATGTTTAATTAAGATTAAGATATAATTAGGCAGCAAGAGTTGCAATTGCCGGGATCGCCGGCGACAGGTCGCTCTCGATGACCAACATTTTTACCAGAACAAAGCCCAATAGCGGGATGACGCGTGGAGTATTTAACTTGACTGTGCTGACGTGGTGGTCAGCTAACCCTACATGACCTCTTCTTTTCCCTTCATCTCTACCTGTTTTGGGCCCCACTTTGTCCCCTCTTCTTCCTACACTTGTCCATCACACGTGACTTTCGTTTTTTTCTCTCTCACAACCTTTTGGTCTGGCCCACTGTCTGACGTGGCACCTGTTCTGTCTCTTCTCCTTCCCTTCCCAGCTGTATATAAAACCCATCCTTGCACACGCTCCGACTGCAACTTCAGTTTCAACTACAACTTCTCCTCTCTCTTTCTCTCTCTACATCCCCAAATTCGTTTTCTCTCTCTACAATCGATTTTCCTGTTCTAATCCTCTGTTTCTGAAAATGGCCGTCGACTCTGTTCTTACCTCTCCACTTGGCCCTCCGGCGACAGAGAAGGACGCTAAGGCGCTTCAGTTCATCGAAGAAATGACTCGCAACGCCGATGCCGTCCAAGAGAGAGTGTTGGCCGAAATACTGAGTCGAAACGCCCAGACTGAGTATCTTAACCGGTACAAACTCGGCGGCGCTACCGACCGCCTAAACTACAAATCTGAAATTCCGGTCATCACATACGAGGATCTCCAGCCCGAAATTCAACGAATAGCCAACGGAGACCGTTCCGCCATTTTATCAGCCCAACCTATCTCCGAGTTCCTTACTAGGTAAACTCGTAGCCTAAACCTTGCCTCAAAGCTCATAATCTAAAAATGTCAAAAAAAAAAAAACTAAAAGCTTGTGAAAATCAAAATTTCAGTTCCGGAACATCCGCCGGCGAGAGGAAACTGATGCCGACGATCAAGGAGGATCTGGATCGCCGTCAACTTCTTTACAGCCTTCTAATGCCTGTAATGAACCTGTAAGTTAAAGCATATGATCTTCTCCCTCATCAATATTATGGACGCAATGGCATTTTCGTAATTATATTCCCCTCCGTTTCGAGCAGTTACGTGCCGGGGCTGGACAAAGGCAAAGGGCTGTACTTCTTGTTCGTCAAATCCGAAACAAAGACTCCGGGCGGACTCCTGGCTCGACCCGTTCTCACCAGCTACTACAAGAGCGACCACTTCAAGACCCGACCCTACGACCCGTACAATGTCTACACCAGCCCGAACGAGGCTATCCTCTGCCCCGACTCTTTCCAGAGCATGTATTCCCAGATGCTCTGTGGCCTTCTCGAAAACCGACAAGTACTCCGAATCGGCGCCGTCTTCGCCTCCGGTCTTCTCCGTGCAATCCGGTTCCTCCAGCTCCACTGGCCCCGACTTGTCAATGATATCCGAGCCGGCACTCTGAACCCGAACATTACCGACCCGTCTATAAAGGACTGTATGAACCGAGTAATGAAGCCGAATCCGGCGCTCGCCGATTTCATCGCCGGAGAATGCTCGAAGGAAAGCTGGGAAAGAATCATTACCAGAATCTGGCCCAACACGAAGTACGTCGACGTCATCGTCACTGGAGCAATGGCGCAGTACATTCCGACACTGGATTACTACAGCGGAGGCCTACCGCTGACTTGCACGATGTACGCTTCGTCTGAATGTTATTTCGGAGTGAATCTTAATCCGATGAGCAAACCGTCGGAAGTTTCCTACACAATTATGCCAAATATGGCCTACTTCGAGTTCCTCCCTCACGAACCTAATTCTCCGGCGTTGACTCGAGACTCCCCGCCTCAACTCGTTGACCTGGCGGACGTTGAGGTCGGAAAAGAGTACGAGCTAGTCATCACCACCTACGCTGGACTTTACCGGTACAGAGTCGGCGACGTACTCCGAGTCACCGGGTTTCACAACTCGGCTCCGCAGTTCCATTTCGTGAGGAGAAAAAACGTGCTTCTAAGCATCGATTCAGACAAAACCGACGAAGCCGAGTTGCAGAAGGCGGTGGAAAGCGCTTCGAAGCTTCTGAAAAAATTCAAAACCAGCGTTGTCGAGTACACTAGCTTCGCCGACACGAAATCAATTCCGGGGCACTACGTGATTTACTGGGAGCTGCTGGCGAAAGACTCAGCCCATTCACCGGACGCGGAGGTGCTGAGCCGATGCTGTTTGGAAATGGAGGAGTCTCTGAACTCCGTCTACCGGCAAGGCCGAGTAGCCGATCACTCGATCGGGGCGCTGGAAATCCGGGTGGTAAAGACCGGAACTTTCGAGGAATTAATGGATTACGCTATCTCGAGAGGGGCGTCGATCAATCAGTACAAAGTCCCGAGGTGTGTGAATTTCACTCCGATAATGGAGCTTTTGGATTCGAGGGTGGTTTCGTCGCATTTCAGTCCATCTCTTCCACGCTGGACGCCGGCGAGAAAACTGTAATTCTGTAGATTCTCTGTTTTTTTTTAATTAAATAAATTATTATAGAATTACAATTAGATTTTGTTTTTTTTGTTTTGTTAATGGAATTAGAAAGTTGTAAAATCTTAACGTTGGATTAGGTCGAGTTTAGTTATGGTCTGTTCGTGTCTTGTTCGATCAAACACTTTGTCCAAATTTCTTTTTGCTCCTTCGAACTCTTTGATTAATTTCACGAGATGCGTGTCACATTTTGTTATATGAAATCTAAATCGTGTGACATTGAATTTCAATATTAGCTTCTATGAACTTATTGGACATTAACTTAAACCATAAAATATTCACAAAAACTAAAAAACGGAAAACTAGCACTACTATTAAGCTTGGCACGCTAAGTTTAGGATCTCAGTTCAGCTCGAGTGTTCTTACATTCTCGACTCCATTTATTTACATTTCTAGTAAAAAAAAAACAATATTAGGCTTGAAAATTGACACATCAACTGTAATACTTGAAAATTTATCTTACATTTTAAATTTCAGCACTCAATAAATTAGATTATTTTAATGAATTTGAGAATTTTATTGTAGAAGAGATAAATTAAAAGAATAAAGAAGTGATTGCAGTTGAAAAGTCAAACTAAGCAAAACCATTAACGTTGAAAATAAAAAAGAAAGTCAAGCTTAAGGAAGAAAGGAAACTTGAAAAGTCAAGTTGTGTTTTGTTAACACGAAAGAAACAATGTTTAAAAAAAAATATATCTATATATATATATAATGTTTGATTAAAACGTAAAGTCCACCGATTGAAGGAAGAGACCTCCTCCACTCCTCACATTTCTCATTTAAGTGTTTAGTTGAAGAAAATAAACACAATTGAAGCTTATTCTCCACGTAATTTTCTTCTTCCTTTGTTGAAAACCCTTCCACGAAATCTCCTTTTTTCTGTCAAAGTTTTTTAGATTTCTCAAGATAAAGTGATTTTTTGGTTTTGGTCATGAAATTGCATGAGTTATTTGTTGATGAAATGGTTGATAGTGTTGCGTTTAAGAGTGCTTGATGAATTTAAGAGATGGTTCACAAAAATATGTAAGTTTCCCCATTTCTTGTGGGTTTTGAGGTTTAAATGTGATGTAATGGTTGTTTATGGAATAAAATGAAGAAAGAATAACATATTATGCATGCATGCTCAAAATAGTAGAATTACAGGGCAGTTAGGGTTTTTAGAAATTTCAGTTATGTGAGTTGGTTTTCTTTGAAATGTGAATTAAGCATGTTAAAATATATCCTTTAAGGAATCCATAGCCTTTGAAATTTTTGAATTCGAATATGTATAGGTAAAGTTATGCAATTCTGAAATTCGTAGTCAATTTGAAAGAAATTCTAAGATTTAGGTTATTAGATACATTTTGATGTATATTGTTTGATTCTTATGTTTTAGGTTTGCAAGTAAAAAAAAAAGTTGATCAATTGTCTAATTTTGAGCACAGGACGTGAGGTAAGTGAATGTTTGCATGCATTTTGGCCGATTGGCCTACACCACAAAAGAGTTAAGACATTGATGGCTAGACTGAGAAATATTGGAGATTTATAGTTTTCAAAATTTTTGGTTTAGGTCGAAATTTTTAGGTTGTAAGCTTATTTATTGTAGTCTTTATTATTTATTGATGAATTTGTTTATTAGTTTATTTTATGTTTCGCTTATAGCATTTGAGGTTATGTATGTAACATACAATCATGCATTATGGTTTTTCCAAATCATGAAAAACAATTTTATGCATACGTTTTCATGTAAACAGAACAGAAAGAATATAGTAAAGTAAAGTACGTAAATAGTCATTGTGGGTAGGGAGCTGAGTTTGGCCGTTCTATTAGAGGGACTGTCAGGTGTGTCATTCCACTTCTCCTAGAGCGAGTTGGTCGCCCCGCCAGGTGGACAATCAGTCAAGTCATCTCTCCTCCAAAATCAAGACCTCAATGACTCATGTTATGCAAAAAATAAAGAACAGATCAAGTGCATGTTTTATGAGCAGCATAGAATATCCATTAGCATGCATTTTTTATTTGACATCACTTATTGAGCATCAGGCTCATTAGTTTCCTTTGTGGTGTAGGTGGTATTATCACAAGTGAGGACATCGATCCTCAGAACAGTCGATAGTGCAGTTGAGAGGGACGTCCATAGAGTGTGCTTGTAGCGGTTAGAGCGATTTTGACCTGTGGACAAATCTGTAGATATTTTGACGAATGTGTATAGATAGATAGATTTAAAACTTTTGGAAAATACTAATTTTGGTTTGAAAGGTTTGTTTAAACTTAGCTTTCGGTTTAAATGTATTTAGAAAAATAGGTCTATAATTGCTTTATGGAGTTGAGGATACAAATCGCCCCAGTAGGGCGTTGTATCTTCCCACTCGCAGGAGTGGGGGATACAAATCGCTCCAATGGGGCGTTGCATCGCCCAAGTAGGGCGTTGTATCGCCCCACTTGCTGAAAGTGGGCGATACGTACCCCTTTGGGGGTGATTGAACAGTACCCTCACGGATACTGTTCATATGCATAGTATGGGATACAAATCGTCCTAGCTAGGCGTTGCATCGCCCCCGTAGGGTGTTGTATCCCCCACTTGCTGAAAGTGGACGATACGTCCCCCCTTGGGAGCGATTGAACAGTACCCATTGCAGATACTGTTCACGGGGTACTGTTAACGTGATGTCATGAACAGTGCCGAATAAAACAAAAAGGTTTTAAAAAAATTTTATGCAAGTTTTTTACGAGGTTTTATAAGGGAAGTTTACATGTTTTCAACTCTTTTAAAAATATATCGTAATTGCAAAGAATCTTCTTATAAAATTTTATGAAAAGTCAAGTTAGTAATAACCGAATTACGGGACGTTACATCAACATGTATTATTGGTAAAAAAAAAAAAAAACACCCTAATTCTAATTATTGTAATGGTGTCTTTTTATGAGATTTTTTCCATTTACAGGGCCCTTTTTCCCTCTGGAAATTGCATGCAGCTTGTCTTCTAAAAGCATCAAAGGGACTGCTTTTTGGCTTTTTGAGTAAAAAAAGTTGCAACAGGAGAGAAAGAAAACCTCCTCCATTTCAAAAGTGTATGCACATAAATAGGAACGTGATAGGATCTCATGTAGTAAGAAATTGAGTTGATTCAAGCTTTTTTTTATGTTGATTGAGTTTGCTGTATTCCATGAAATCCACTTCTCATTTATACACCAACTAGTTGAGTTGACACCAACAAACAAAACCAGAGAGAGAGAGAGAGAGAGAGAGAGAGAGAGAGAGAGAGATGTGTTTCCAGACATCCCTCTTTATGAAAATGATGTAAATGGTTGAATATGGAAGACTCCATATTTTTTGCTGAATGCAAAGAACCAACACAATGCTTTTATGGAGCATAATCCTGTTCTTTATATCCATCATTATCAATCTACAAACTTTTCTTCCATCCTTCTAACAACATTCTCTTTCTTTCTTTCTAACATTAGGGTGCTTATGTCGGCTTTGCGTTAAAATATCTTAAGGTCGCACTCGACTTAGAGTTTATGCTCTACTCTATGCTTATTATGTCATCCTTTCTCGAAATCATTCATTTCTTTTGAAGGAAGAACGCATTTACGTAAAATGAACATCAATATTATTACTAAATAAGAACGTACACTAAATTTCATTTTTCTCGCCCTCAGTATCTTTAAAAAATCACAAAATCTTATAATTTAGTTCAATTCATGCAAGTTGCGTAACATTCCTATCTAATCGACTATAAAATCATATTTATTTGTCATCACACAACAAATTGTTGCCGACTGAAACGCGACAATCTCGGAAAAACACGGGGACAAAGGGAAGATAATAAAAAAGCATGAAAGGATGTGGAATGGATAGGGTGGAGGACATTTTTAAAAAAAGGCCAAGTGATAAGGATAGAAGATACATGTTGGGGAAGCATATAAGGATGGATCTTTTGTGCTCTTTCAATGATGATGTCTTTGAGATAAAGTCTCAAATTAAGCAAAGTTTTTCTAATTCTCAATCAATTGCTCTTTAAATTATTAAACCATTCACTAATAAATATGTGTACTGGCCCATAATTTTATTTTTACAGAATAAATGTAGGAAATTAATATGTTTTGTGAAAATAATTAGTTTAATTACACTAAAATGATTAAATTGCCAGATTATTACGAAATTAGTAATTTTGATAATTTGATTGAATTAATGAGCGATTGCATCGTATTAGTTTGATATTTTATTAAACTCGTAATTTCATAACTTTTTTAATTTTTTAAAAATATTATTATTTTTTAAAATGAAATTGAACCGAACCAATTTTTGCCCACCCATATTTGCGACTTTTAGGAAATTTATTAGGCTTCATCGATGTGATCTCTAACCACGCTTTAGTATGACTTAAGTGAACATATTAATGTGTAAGGTCCTTTCTCTTGCCTTGCCCCCACCATTTGGTCATGACAACAATCCGATAATTATTTTAAAATACGATTATATTTAATTTTTAATTTTACGCTTTAAATTTTATTTGATTGAGAGTGATATTGATCTATTATCTTATCAAATAATGTTATATTTAACCGCTCACCTTATTCTTCAACTTCAACTAATATGATTAAATCTCTAATTACTTTCGCTCGTAAATTCATAAAATTGCGGGGTACCGACGTATTTCTCGCAATTAAGTCATATAGTTCGTCATCTCATCCGAATTAATCCATTTTAATTCATCAAAAAGAAGATTTGTTAAAAATACGAACATACAATTGTCCGACAATTGTTCAACTAGTACATATTCTCGAGCAAATTTTTATACAAACCGAATAAATGCAATGTACATGAGATTAAAAAAAAAAAAAGGGATGAATAACTTCACCCTTTAGTGTTTAAAAAAGGATAATACATTCTAATTATGTGCATAAGTTATTAAATGGAAAAAGCCGAAAATTTATCAACCTCCCTTCCGGTTGAATGATCGAGAATGATGACTATTAGGATAATCCTTAGCCTGCTCATTAGAAGCAAGCAAATTGACCTGAAAGTAGAGTAGAAACATTTTTTTGAGCCTGTAAGAATCACATCCTCAGCTTAAAAAATAAAAACTTAGCCATACCTTGACGATTTCGGATCTCGAACTAGGTCGCACATAGGCCGCTAAGATGCTCATGTTGAACTCCTACAAAGACGAGAAACAAACCATAAATCTAAACGATATTTCGACCATGAACTAAAACAAGCATTTAATAATCACAAAGCAGCTCACAAAGTATCAGTAACTTTCGAAACTAAAGATCAAATCATCATTAGCAAAACAATTACTCTCTTGACAATGTGTACGACAAAAAAAAAAAAAATGTCATGTCGACGAAGCTTGTGACAGAATGTTGCATTTAAAGCAAGCAAAGTAAATTCAGAACGCACTCTGAAAGGATCTCCCCTCAGAGATTGCACAAACATGGTATTCCCGTATCCCTTTCCCTGCACAATACAAGAACACCACACTTAACTTTTCAGACCAGAAATATATATAATACAGCAAATTCTACGTAAAATGAAGATTGCCTCTAAAGATATATCCCGAAGACGTCTCCCAGTTTGAGCGCAACAAACACGAACAACATGTTCGTCACAGCTACCGCTGATAACATAGTCTCTTCCATTCATGTAGTAAGAACGAGTATAATTCTGAGAGCTTCCTGTGGAAGCAATATCAAAATTCAAGTGTAGCCTCCCATCAACAGCCAGAAGTTGTCTGACCTGATAACAACAATCAATTGACTTAACAATAGCTGAGTAGAATATTACTATGAATTGGCATAATCTTTTTTGTTTTCAGAAGAATTTTACTGGAGGGATAATTAGAAACGCCAACAGAGGGAATGCATGATATCTATGCGCCTATAACGTTGTTCTCATTAAGAGTAGATGGCTATATGCCTTCAGACAACTACATATAATGAATATCTTAAACCATACCCACGAGCCAATACATTAAAATAGCCTAGTCTGCAAGACTTTCTGGACTCTGTTTTGATTTAGTCTATGAAAAATGGACCCAAGGGTGAACAAAATTAGAATAATTCTACGTTCTCACACTCTGTCGTGTCATTTATTTTTCATTCATTCATCAATTATTGTATTGATTATTTGAAATGTTTCTATGATATCATAATAATTTTATCAGTGAGTAAATGACACGAAAACGTCACATCACAGTGTAAGCCTTGAACTACCAAAAGCTAAAACATTTACCTCATTGTCAACGGCTGATACGAGGAGAAAGTGATCGTCTGGAGAAAAACAAACCATTACATTTCCCTGAGAGCTCGAAGACGTGTAGCAGGGAACGATTGGTTTTTGCCTCAAATCCCACATCTTGACATCCTGATCAAAGGAAGAAGTAGCGAAAATTGACGGGGAATGATTTGCAAACTTCACAACGTTAATATGCTCCCGGTGCATATCAGTGAAGACCTGTAAGAGTCTCCCAGTATTTATGTCATATAATGCAACATTTCTCGAATATCCACTTGCAAGAAACAGTTCATCCGTCAAATTAACATGAACAGAAGTTAACTGGTCAAAATCCTCAAAGTTTGCTGACCCAGTTATGCTGTATATGCCTCTGAATGTAGATGGCGTGTGTCTGATATCGTACAATTTTAGCAAGCCATTGTCTGAACCCGCTATGAGCTGTCATTCAATGAGAAAAGATGAAAAACAAATAAATCAAAATGGCAATACCTAGAACTAAAATGAGGAAAATAATTCATGAAAACTCAAGTATTCAGATGCAGATTCATTTTCTAAGAAAGCCAACTTTCGAGCAGTGTAAAAAATTTCATGGATGATGATTAGCCCATCAGATCTTTGAGATTATCATTGAATGCAATTCCTTAATTTTTTGCCATTCACACGCGCCCTCGGGAATAACGGTGAAAATATGGAGTAAGAATATGAAAAAGCTACTTTTCTTTGCTCCATTATGTACCTTTGAGGGATGATTCTTGAGCCAACAGAGTCCAAGCACACTATTCATTTCTCCAATCGATGGGATATAACTAACGATTTTCCCATTCTCGTGATTCACTACAACAACTTCACCATCTAAAGTTCCAAAGACCATAAGGCTAGGATCAGATGGATGGTACTCAAATTGTCGGGGACGAAATCTCCGGCCTCCATCTCCCAAATCATTACTCAAAACAGACAGAGGACGCAGAAAAGGCCAAGTAGAAGATCCCACTTTTGCAGCACAAAGAGACCTAGCATAAGAACTTTGAGACTTTCTCGAAGGATAAATAATCTTTTGCTTGGAACTCCACTCGCGGTTCTGGCTTGCTTTGATTTCACGGTTCTGAATAATACGCACTAAACTCTCCTTATGCCCCCTTTGGTACGGAAGATACTCAAAGTACTGTGAATATGTACTAATAGCCCTTTCTCTGTCGATCTTTCTAATGGGCAAGTTATCTAAGACTTTCAAATTGGGTAAAGAAGCTATCATGTACTCTCTATAATGTTTTTCGAAGCATATCGGGGAAGCATTATGAGAAATATATTTCAATGAGACATCAGCAATATGCCTCGTATATGCACCAATTGTAAATTGTTCCTCGTTCTCATCAAACAACATATCGGGAGAAACCTGTAAAAGCATAATAATTAAGATTTAAGCAAAGGTATAGAAGCTGCAATGAGTAGTAATGTCAGAGTCTAATCAGAGAAAACTTTCTACACAGTTAAACTATCAATAAGAATCCTATTATGTTCTTGTCTATGTTTATCTAAATTGAGACCATATATGTCAGTTCTTCATGGTTTAGATTTAGTTAACTAAGAATGAAAAAAAATTGTCCTAATTAATTAATTGTGCCGTAAATTTCAAGCTAAGTTGTTTAAATTTAATTAAATTAGAAAAGTGACAAGGAGAGAATCCTTTCCCTAAAAGTATATGTCTAGGACAATTGTACATCCTATATGCATAAATGTGATGAAAAAATTAACACAATTTGACTATTATGCATACAACCATAAATGAGAAGGCATTTCTGTGATCAATGACCAATCTTGGCATTAATATGATAAAAAAATGTGAAGTAGAATTACCTCCTGTAGATCACCCTGTCCGTTCCACCAAGAAGCCCAGTTAAAGGATACATCTGATAAGCCAAGTTCTTGAGGGTGATTCGAAAAATCCACTTCGCTATCATCTGATGAATCTTCAATCATGCCAAGAACATCATGATTATTAGTTGCACTATTACGCGAAAGCATGTTCCTAATCTCTTCTCCAGCACTTAAATTAGGATCGATAGAAAAATGACCATCATGAGGCCAGTCACTTAGTTGGGAGAGATCTCCTCTATCATCGAACTTTGAACCAGTTGTTGGAGAATGAGGCACGTTATCATTGCAACATAGCCAATGTTGAAACCGAAGATCCAGTAAAGAAGGTAGTTTAGAAAGTGCCGCTGACGTTGTCCAAAGATTTGAAATTCTTGTGTCACACAGTGATAGAAACCTCAGGTTGGGCATGCAAGCAAAGCAATCCTCACGGAAACTAGTGAGCGAAGTGCTGAAATCAAGGTTGAGGGTGTGTATTTGTGTGAATTCCCCAACTAAATTGAGTTTCCGAAAATGAGACGACCTCAATGTTAAAACTTGACATTTCAAACCTCGCTGGGACAAATCCCTACAAAAGATGCTGACATATTTAGAATCACCCAAAATATCTAAGCAGGCACCTTAAAATCTTATTGAATAATGCTCCTAGAATTCATTGAATTTGCACCGTGCGGGCAAGAGAAATTTTCTTTACCCCTTTGAACTGATGGACATTTTTTTTTTACTCAACAGTCAGCAAGACCAATTTAGAAATAAAGCCAAGAAAAAGGATGGTGCACAATGCAATGCAGATAAAAATGAACAAGGTTCGAGGCTAGTTTGATGAGCAAACAAAATGATGATAGCAGAGAAGGAACACTGAATACCCAGCAAAAGACACTTTTGCTGGTCAAAAGCGGCATATTCCAAATAACCAAGATTTTCAATCAATCAGACTTTTAATGACCCTAATAAAAAAAGATTTAACTATCTCATGCACTAAAAAAGATTGGAGGGTTGTAGGTTGAAACTATGATATACCGTAGGAAGTCCTTTCCAAAAGATAAATCGTTGAGATCAACTTTTCGAAGTTTTCCATTAATAGCATGCATCAACGATAAAGCATACTCCCCATTGAACACACATGAAGATTCATTACGGATATCAACTGCTTCAATCTCAGAAGAATCAAGTTCCATGCATACTTCAAGTAGTGGAAGAAAATCAATATCCTTAAGTTGGTCCAAGAAGATATCTAGGATGCATTGCTGATAGCCGGATCTTTTGACCTCAGCCTGCATAGAAGAATAAATAATGAACAAATTTAGCAACTGACACAAAAAAAAGTTCGACTAAAATGAAATGTAACTTGATGTGTGGCTGATAGAAATAACAATCACTATCTTTGGGGAATTTGAAAACAAAAACAAAAGATCTGTTTGATGCAAACCACAGGAAAAATTAGTATCAGTTACTTTCTTTGCAGAATCCATTAAATATATTCCAATTCCTTCATTTACTCCAATCATAAGTATCCTAACTTGACCATAGATAAAATATTTAAGTGTAATTTCTCCATAAAGTTCATAATTATACTTCAGTTCCCGACTGAGGAGCATCCAGAATGGATTCAAACCTTAAAGAAACCGGATAAAATTGCAGTATTCGGTGGGACTCCATGCCTCCTACAAGCATCAATGTACCTGGAACAAGGAAAAAAAATTAAATACATGAACTTCAGTCACCATTTCACAATGGAATGCCAAGGAAGGATGCGTTTTCAGGCCTCATCTTGCGGAAACTGGTTTATTAAACATGAAGGTAGTGATATTGTTGTCCCAAGTCGGGTTGACTCAAATTAAAACTTTTGATCTTGCTTGTTTCAAGTCCTCAAATTTCAGTTAAAAAAATAAATACGTTCAAAGCAGATTATTGGCAGATTTATTTTTCCATGTTATTAGCCAAATCATGGATAAAGGGAAGACATTCGATGTTGAAGGAAATCAAAGTTACAAGCTAGAGAACCTAAAAGCAGATTTATCCCGTCGCTGAAGAATCAAAGTTTTTCCCATCTTCTGAAGAATCAAAGAAGAATTACTCAACACCTTAATCTCCAAGAAAATAAACACTTTCTTCCATAAAGCCAAAACCCCCCAAAATCATGACATTCCCAGAAAAAAAAAAAACGAAATCGAAATTTCCAGTTAAACCCAGCATAGTGGGTCAAAAGTCAATCAACAAAACATGCATAAAATAGATTTAAAAAAAAAAAAAAACTTAAATTGGATGGTGGGGAATGATCAGGATACCTCTGTTCTAAGATGGGGATGTCGATAGCCATCGGTAATGAGCTCGAAGAAATCACCGACCTAAAGGGTCAAGTCAGAACGATGAAGAAGGGAGTGAAGATGACGTTCGAGTGCTGTGTGAATTGAATTTGTGTGGACACTAGAAGAAGGAGAAGACTAGATTTTAGCTTCCTTTTTTCAAAAAGAAAATGAAAGCCAAATTGGCCGTGTTCTTGGATTTTGGATATTCAGATCAATCGAATCTACTTAGAATCCAATTATTAATTTCACAAAATACATCACCTAATTTATTTAATAATAATAATAATATTTTATTTTGTGTTGTTATAAGAGTAAATGAAAATTAAAATTAAACAGAAATAAAAGTTAAGAGATTTACGTAAGTCACCTCACAAAAAAAACATTAATTAAGATGAGTTTGTCACATAGTCGGTCATGATTTGTCTCCAAACTATTTGAACGTGTGATATGATTAGGCAGCTTAGTCATATCCATTGAATTTTCTACACCAATTTGATTGGGGTCTCCTCCAACATAATTTTATTCTTTTTTTACGTCTAGGAATTGAAATTTGACTAAACTAAAATGTGTTCAACCCTCCGTATATTTCATCGTTGGTAAGCGTTATTATTATTTTCATGTATCGGGATTTATGAAGTGTGATGTTCGATCAATTCATCCATCGTACAAGAGTAAAAGAGGAGACAAACGGGTTTGGTTGTGAACCCGATCCCCATCCGTTCATATATCCATGGTCTTAGACACCAAGCCATTTGACCCAAAATTTGAAAAGAGGACATCAAATTGAGTCAATTTAATGGATTATATATTCCATTATATTTATAATTAGATGTGAATTAACAATTAAGGTGCTAATTAGAAATATTTTCTAAGATAATAAATTAAATCTCTATTTTATTTTTGTTTTTAATGGGCCCATAAGCCCATTTTCGTGGGCATTATTTTTCGAACCTATTTTATTGGGCTTATTTAGATCTAAACATGGCCCAATGCCCACTATTTTAACCTCCCTCTCTCTCTCTCTCCTCTCTCTCTCTCTCCACATAGTTGTGGGAAAAAGGAACTATCAACGGGTGGGGCCCATGCTTAAAATGATTTAAAAATAATTTAACTCTTAATTAAATGGGATTTATTAGGGGCTAATAGAAGACATTGATTTGCATGATCTAGTTTAGCTTCACTTCTCTTACTTTCATTATTGGCTACCAAACTACACTCAATCATTTTGCATTAATCATTTTATCTCATTATATCATAATGTAATAAGCAATATATAACATACAACTTTAATACCCTCGAAAAATATTTAAACATTTAATAAAAACTACACGTATTTTTTAATAAAAAGGTATTAGGTCTACGATGTAATTTCAAATTATAACGTGGTACTTACGTGTGTTCACTCATTCGTATAACCAACTGACATCAATTAAAATAATAAACTGCATAAATCGCCTATATAATACGTCACGATGTTAAATTAATATATCATTATTCATCGATGGTCGTCTTGATTGGTTTGAAGTTGTATCTTTTTTGAAAATTAGTCCGTAATTATTTTTTATTATATTATAAATTTAGGGGAAAAGAGAGGGACCATTTTGTTTGAAATGATGTAGGGGGCCACCCTTTTGAATTTGAAAGGCGAGGGTCTTAATTTATATCTTGCCTAAAAATAATCATTTGAATTTAATCCACTAAAACTTTATATATTTTTATATATATGTAGTCTACTCTCATTGAAAATCATAGACAAATATAATTTAATTTTCAATATAATAATTTCATTTGCTTTTTTGAATGATAATTGAATCTTTAAGAAACCTTTCTCCTACGATCTATTTGCTTTCTTTAGATAAAACCAATTGTCATTAGTTAAAAAAAGAGTTTAATTATGTTAAAAGAAGATTCCTTGTGAATTTCCAAGTAGGACCCAAGACGAGAAATCTCGATTTTGACCTGGTTTTAGGGTCGAACTGTACCGAACTGTAGTTTTGAAATTAGAATCAGAACCGAGATTGGAATATCAAGAGACATAATGAACTAAAAACTCTAAATTTAAGAATTTTATTGAATCTAATTGAATCTTTAGATACAATTTAATTATGGTTTGATTACAAAATAACAAAAATAATTAATTTTATTAAGATAAAGATTGATTTTGTTAGATTTGAGCAAGAGATGGGTCGAATTACTAGTTAATTTTAAGTTCGAACTAAGTTTAGATATTTTTTTTATTTGTTTTTATTCTAAAGATTTTTTTACACCAAACTACGAACCCTTCTATTCGAAGTTTCTATTGCTTTTGCTCTAACAATTTTTTACGCTAAACTATAAATCAAACATAAAAGACTATTCTTCTATATTAAAAACCTACGTCGTTTTACAATGGCATAGGAACTAGACCGAACACGCTCACACCCCCAATTCCGGTTTGAACCATAATTATGGTCCTATTTTACCAATCCTTGATTTTAGTAACATTACTTTGTATAATAAACATATTGCATATGTACCTTTAAAATAAGAAATTTAGTAAATTTAAACCATTTAATTTCAGTTGGTTTTACCTATTATATATCACTTTACATTATCACTTACACATAAATATTTAAAAATATTATTCTATAATCTCTAATTAAAAATAGACTTATTAATAAGTTGTGCGTTGTCAAATAACTTAAACAGGATAATAACTTAAAATAATTATTTTTAAATATATTTAATATGTTATATAAAGACGACACTCAAATAATTAATAAAAATTATAAATAATTAAAATAATTTATTTTAATTATTTGTCATTTTTCATACTAATTACGTAAATTAAAAAAGAATAACAGAGAATTAAATTTATATATTTGTAATTTATTCACAGTAGAAGGGTCGTTCTGGTATTTCATATATCAACAAGTCTAGCATCATCCACTCACTAAAAGCGCGTAAAAATTTCACGACACTGCTCTATTGCGCGAATAGTATGCACTCGCCACATTCTTTCAACACGTCGTTTCAACCTGAATTTTATTCGATAAGAGAGCAGAACACAAATACGAAATCAACCTCGCGTGGTGAGGCAGCCCAAGTAGGCGAGTGGGATTAGTAGAATGGAGACACCAGAATGTGGATCGTCGTTTTCCAGAATTTATGCCGTCTAACGGCTTGGATCGCCGCTGTATAATCGTGGCACGCGCTCGAGAAGGGCGTGCTCGATCAGAAAATAGAATTTAGGGCACACTTTGTCATAGAGATTAATTAATTAAGAAAATAGAATATTATTTTAATAAACTAAAAGAAGATGTTTATCCTTTAAATATATTAAATTTTATTTTCAAACTCCACCCTCATCAATTATTTATAAAAATTTATTATATTAATAATATTAATTAATAAAATTTAAAAAAAATATTAGATTTAACACTTAACTATAATGTAACTATAGTAATTGTTTTGAAAGTAACTATAGTAATTGTAATTTCACATTATTATATAAATAATTACATTAATAATTTTTTTAAATAACTAAGATTTTTGAAAAATAAATTAGTGTCTAAAATGTGTGTGTCTGTATATATATATATATATATATGGAAAAAAAAGATAATTAGTAAAAAAAATTCTAAATTATATGGTCAGTGACAAAACAAACTATATTTGTTAACAAAACAAACGTTAAATTATTATTAGTTAATAATTTAACTCTTTGCATTTGCAAGTACGCGGTGCAAAACGTACTCGTAAACTAATGATCTCGGCTTCATCTGGTCAAATGCACTTGCAAATAGGTGCAAAATACATTAAAAAAACGTACAATTTTGGTTTAACTTGATCGCTCGTAATTAAAATGTGATTGAGCGCGACGGGCTTAGAGTTTTTTATTTGATTTTATTCCAAAGAAAATAAATTAGTAATTGAAATAGAATATTTATGTGACTGACCACACCCTTCACATTCTCTCCTTAGAAAGTATGATCCCATACTCTCTCTCTCACTAACTTCACTCTCTCTACCTTCTCTCTCTCAATCGGCTCTCTGACGCACAAGCCATTCCCCCTCCACCAAGACAGTCTTACTCTTTATAACTTTTTCCAGGTCTCGCTCACACTCCTCTCTCTCTCTCTCTCTCTCTCTCTCTCTCTCGCTGCACCTGCAACACTCTCCAGCTTTCAGAAGCGAACTCCATTTGGTATTTCCCCTGTGAGCCTCTTGTTTCTTGGCGTTTTTTGGCTTGTACAGTTTGTGTGCAGCCTACAGTTTAGTAGAGCGGTTTTGGGTGTTTTTCGTTTTCTTTTTCCTGGTTTCTGATGGAGAAGAAACAAGGATTCTTCTCGGCTCTCAAAGAGGAAGTAGTTCGGGGGCTCTCGCCATCGCGCTCCCGTGCCAAAAGTCCAGCGAGAAACGGATCACCGATGTCGGGTCTGTTACGTAGAAAGAAAACCCACAACAACCAAATGCCGGAACACTTGATTGCGAGATCTGGAAGTCTGAGGCCGTTGGGAGAAACCTTAACGCCATTAATGGAGGGTCCGGATCCAGACGTTAGTGGAATAGGAGGTTCGAAGAGGGTTGGATCGGGTCTCGGCCAGTGGATGAAAGGGCAGCTCTCTCGCGCTCCTTCTGTTTCGTCTTCCTCGGCCTGCAAGAGGTCTGATCTGAGGCTTCTGCTTGGCGTAATGGGCGCACCTCTCGCTCCTCTACATGTTACTTCCTCTGATCCTCTTCCTCACCTTAGTATCAAGGATACTCCCATAGTCAGTTTCTCTCTCTCTTTCTATCTTTCTATCTTTTTTTTTTCCAGCCCCACTCGATTGTGTTATTTTCACTCCATCAACTTGATGGGTAGTTGATTTTCTCTTCGAAGAGGAAGTTTAGTTTTCCTCTTTCTTCAGATTGACTTTCTTTTTTGGGAATCTACGACAACCGACGGAAAATTAATATTTGTTAAGGAAGATTTATAAATGGTATCGCGTTTTGAACACAATTTTATTTTTTAATTCATTGATCCTGACGATATCTGGTTGTTTAGTTTTGGGGCAATTGTTTTTCCCCCCACCTTCTGCTTATTTTAGTGAAGTTGTAACGTAAATTTTCATTTTCTCCTTCTTTAGTTCATTTTCTTGGGAGTTATTTTTCTGTTTGGTGAGCGATAAACTGGATGAAAGTTCTGACAGCCCTTTAGCTTCTGAGCTGTAAGTTTGAAAGGAAAATGCCATTTTAGTAGTGAATGAATCATAAGAGATTTATTTTGGAGAAAAGAAGAAAAGTGAATGAAACTGCTAACAAAAAACATAATGACTGTTCTTTGTCCGTTCCTTACATGGCTGGTGTTTGTACAGGAAACTTCATCGGCTCAGTACATATTGCAACAGTACACAGCTGCATCTGGTGGCCAAAAACTTCAGAACTCAATTAGAAATGCTTACGCAATGGGAAAGGTGAAAATGGTCGCTTCAGAATTTGAAACTGCAACGAGGGTAACAAAGAACCGAAATGCCTCTCGATGTGCTGAGTCAGGGGGGTTTGTTCTTTGGCAAATGAACCCAGATATGTGGTATGTTGAGCTAGCTGTTGGCGGCAGCAAAGTCCATGCCGGCTGCAATGGCAAGCTTGTATGGAGGCACACCCCATGGCTTGGAGCTCACACTGCAAAAGGACCTGTTAGACCTTTACGCAGAGCTCTTCAGGTGAGGCTCTAATGGGTAATTCTTCTGATAATTTACTCACTATTGATCCAGTTTTGATTTTTGTGTCTCTTGTTATAATAGGGTCTTGATCCGAGAACCACTGCAAGTATGTTCGCCGATGCTAGGTGCATAGGGGAGAAGAAGGTTAATGGTGAAGATTGCTTCATCCTCAAGCTTTGTGCTGACCCTCAGACATTGAAGGCTAGAAGCGAAGGGCCTGCAGAGATTATTAGGCATGTTATGTTTGGATACTTCAGCCAGAAAACTGGGTTTGTGGTTCACATTGAGGATTCTCATCTCACCCGAATTCAATCGAACGGTGGGGACGCAGTTTACTGGGAAACCACGATAAATTCCTTTCTGGACGATTACAGACCCGTCGAAGGAATCATGATTGCTCACTCTGGCAGATCAGTGGTGACCCTTTTCAGATTTGGTGAAATGGCCATGAGCCATTCCAAAACAACGATGGAAGAAGCTTGGACAATTGAAGAGGTGGCTTTCAACGTTGCCGGTCTCTCAATTGACTGCTTCATCCCCCCAGCTGATTTGAGGTCGAACTCCGTCAGTGAAGTTTCCGAGCTTCCACAAGACTACCGAGGTAAAGGAACATCGGGACTAGCAGCTCACTGTGCTAAAGTTGCTGCTCTAGAGAAAGCTCATGAAGAAATTTGATGATAATGGTGGTTAGGCTGTATCATTTAGGCCAATTGTTTATACTCTTAGCTGGTTAGATTTAATTCACTAACAGTTTAGAGGTTACAAAAATAGGAATCAAGTAGATTCTAGGCCTCTATTCAATCTGTAAATAGAGCATAATCATTCACAGGTTTCGCCTGGCTGAATCTTTATACTCTTAACACAGAAATCCAATGATGGGGTTGGGAGCCAAATGGAGGTGAATTTTAGTTTTAACCTTCCATGCAAGAAGGGAGTTGATGATTGTTATAGAAAAAACTAGACCCTTTTCATGTTTCTTCAAAATTTCTTGCTTTAATGAATTCTGGGGTGGCTGTTTTAAGGAAAAACACCACTTTCCAGCTTGAATCTGTCATTTTTTCAATCTTATGTTGTCTCTGTTTAATCTTGTTTCTGGGTTTTGAGTTCTGGATCTGCAACAGAGTTGAAGAAGGCTACACTTTTCTCTCTGGGGTGTTTGGGAGGTGGGAAAATTCTGAGAAATTTCTGGTTGGAAAGGAGAGGTTTCTGAGCAGTGTCGGTGATTCCAATGAATTAAAGTGGACAGAATGATTGTGTAGCGTAGTGAATATAATAAAGAGGGAAGAGCATCTTTTGCTTGTTTCAGAATCTCTTCAGTCTCTAATAAACACAAGCATCTTCAATGGTCCAATCTCAGTTGGACGGTCAGAGATCTTGATTTTGATGCTAATTCATTAAAATAATTCCCACTAAACACTATTTTATCATTTCTTTTTGAATGGATTGTGGGTGTCTTCTAACCTCAGTGTTGATAGTAGGTTGAGATAGATATTCTTTTCAGAGCTGGGTTTCAAAAATAGATCTCAAAGTCTACATCTTTCCACAAAAAAGTCAAATGTTTTTCAGATCATTGAATCGAAATCTTGGGTGTTCTTGTCTTGTTAGGAACTTCAAATTACGAGCAAGTGAAATGGACCCTTGGAGTTAATTGGTAGGGGACGCCATAAAAGTTGAAACTGAATAGTCAGCATCCGAGGGTGTAAATTTATGGTGATAGTTTCTGTGAAAGTAAATCCAATGGCTGTTGTGCATTGATTACTGATTTGTTCCATTCCCTTAACAACCCTACTTCTCTTATTTTACTCCAAAATGGACTAAAAACACTACATTTTCCAATCTTTTTTTGTTGAGAAGTACATTCATTTTTGCAAAAAAAAGTAAAGTATTTATGTCATTGTATGCAATGGCTTGGGATTAGGGGTGGGATCGATCCTCTGTTCGGTTTATTCTATAATTTTAAAAACTGAAACCCCGATTGGGTAAGTCGTGGAACCAAACCAATTTTTGGATTTTGGTTTTTCGGTTTCAGTTGGTTTGGGTGCAGTTTTTGATTGAGTTTCGGTCTGTTTGTGGTGGTTTTGGTTTGATTTTTTATTTGGTTTTTGTAATTTTCTAAAATTATAAATACATCCATATTTATAAATCATATATATGTATTCAAAAATAGACCCAAAAACTTTATTTTTTACTCGGTTTGATTCTTATATTGATTTTTCAACGTCGAATCAAACCGAACCAAATGTACACATCTTGGGTTTGGGTTGTCCGGGCCAACACAATCAGGTCCCAAGAACTTAAAGATGGGATGGTAGGGTATTATAGGAGTTGATGAAACTAAGTACCCAAAAGTTTGATATAAATGTAATTTCACTTTAAATAGTAGTATTTTTACAAAAAAGTGGAAGTTGGAGAAGTGACATACTTTAATTGGGCAAGTGTAGATGCATTGACTTTAGTACCCCAAGAAGTTAAAAGTGCATTGAAAGAAACATGTGTTTGTGTTTGGGAGAAATTTCCTCAAAACTATATTGTAAACATGTGACACCGTTATTCAAGAACACACACACAAATGTCTCTAATAAAAGCAATAAATAAGTCAACTTTACGAGACATAACTATATTTGTCGGCAAAGTTGGAAGCTTCCACGAAGAGGGTATCCAGTTTCATAAGATTTAATTAATTGCTTATTTAACTAAGCATTAGAGAGACTTTCAAGAAAGTCGTCCATGCTTTGGTGTCGTACGAGGCTTTGCATGTACATTTTGTGATCAATTTGTAGATCTCAAAGACTCGGGATAGAGTTAGGAGCAACGTTTTAAGTTGATAACGACAAATAATCAATGACAATGCGATGCACGTTAAGTTGTTGATAGTAAAATTCACGTAATTGTTATCTAATAATAAGATTGATAATTTTTTTCTTGTGAAATTATACGACAATAAATATTATAAAATTCAATAATCTATCTTTATTTGAGAGAATACTTATATTAACGCGTTATAATCGTATTACGTCGCATAATAGATGTTAATATTTAAATTTTTATTTTAAGATAATTATAAATTTAAATTATCAACGGAGTTGGTTTGACAGAGTTCTTTATATGAGCTATGACCTATGGTAATCATGCAAACCATACCCAATAAGTTGTGGGTTTGAAATTTGGATCCACCCCCAACAAACATCATATCACCTAACATAATTATATATTTTATTTTAAAATAATATTTACCATTTATATCTAATTGGATCGATCCATGAATCTTGCATTAGCTTTGTCACATTTGACGTAAAATAATAAAAACAAAAAAAAAAAGACACATGAAATAGTTATCTTGTCCTATAGGTAATAGCTAATCATGATGCGCTGCAACAATAATTACTTTTTTATTGCATTTAAATCAGAGTTATTACTAATTATTTACTCAACTTTGTAGTTCATTTTTAATCTAAGATTTCTTAATCTTTTTAGAGTTAGTATTATTTTATTATAAATAAAGGAGATTGTAAGCCGCAGAAAAAACAGACAAACATGATGCGAAAAAAAAAGGTTAGAGAGAGAATAAATACGAGAGTGATCTTTGAGAAATATTATTCTTATATAATCTCGAGTAATATTATGTACGATGCTATAATATTACTGAAATATTTGTTTTCTAGATTATATAATAAAATTTAAGTTGTTAGAGTTTTTGAACCGTTAATGTAGGATGGTTTTTTTTTCGAACCACATAAATATTATGTTGTTGATTAATTCTCACGTGTTTCATAAAAGTTACAATATCAACTATGTCACGTAACAACTTCTAGATGATGTACATAACAAAAAAATAATCAATAAAATAAAAATTCAACAAAATGTGAGATAATCTTAAAAGGACAGTGACGTAATAAAACAACCGTAGAACTCGTCGCAAAGAATTCATTACCCGTTACATACACAACAAAATTTTTATTACAAGACTATATAATATATATATTATTAATTAAATCTGAATACTTTGAAAGGTTAAGCCATAGTTTAAACTTCTAGACTTCTCTGCAAGACTATGTTAAGCCTTAAATATGCTTTTAGATTTAAAACCCAACGTATTAAACCCGGCCCATACATATGTTGGGCCTCGATCGGCTTTTGAAGCCCAATAGGCTATTACGAGGCCTATTAATCTGAAGGATGTTTCTGTAATTTCCAACTGGGATTGAGGCGGGATCTTCTCTTTCTTCCCTCTCTCGATCCGCACCTTCTGCTTCACTCTGTCCTTTCATTTCTTCGCGCAACGAAGAGGATTTCCGACCGCTATGGCTTTTATTTCCACCTTCTCCGGCGAAACGGTGGCGCTAATGAACAAACTGTACTCCTCCTCGTCATTTAAGCTTCCGCTTCTTTGTTCTCCGGCTAACTTCCGAGTGGCGCGGAATCTGACCGTCGCCGCCTCGCCGAAGTCGGCGACCCCCGGACAGCGTGAGCTTCGAGGTATAATGAAGCCTAAGAGAGTCTCCCCCGAGATGCAGGCCGTTGTCGGTGTTCCAGAGATTTCGCGGACTCAGGCTCTCAAGCAGATTTGGTCCCACATTAAGGAGAATAATCTTCAGGTTTAATCCTGCTCCTTTTTAAAGTAATGATCAACTGCTGGAAACCTTCCTTTTTGAGGATTTCTCTTATTGATTTTGGTTTAGGCTAAATTGTTCTTCTATTTCCCCTCAAATACATGCAAGTTGTAGAATTCTGTTTAGACCTGTATCTCGATGAGATGTGTTTATAAAATATTGTCAAAAGTTATCATTGCCTTCTTTTATTTGCATTTTTCCTGATAGTTTACTTTCACAATTTATTAACAGGCAAGACTGGAGCAGATGGTTTGAGAATATTAATTTGGTCAATTTCTTTTCTATTGATCCTTATGTGTCGATTTAAAATAAATTGGATTAATGTGCCGAAACTAAGATTCGATCTCTCAAAAGTTTAATGTAAACGGTTGAGTATTTTAATCATTTATATATATCTTGTTCATGGGCGGTAAGCCAATATTTG
Source organism: Begonia peltatifolia (assembly GCA_022433055.1). Taxonomy (NCBI): domain Eukaryota; kingdom Viridiplantae; phylum Streptophyta; class Magnoliopsida; order Cucurbitales; family Begoniaceae; genus Begonia; species Begonia peltatifolia. Next base: position 1,920,247 of record CM039523.1, read on the forward strand.
GATTTACTGGCATTTGTTTCTCTTACTAAATTATATGCTATCTTGTCTGTAGGGTTTTTGATTTTCATTCTGTCGAAAATTGATTTTATGTATACAGTGCCTGAAAAAAGCAATTTTGAGATGATAGAATGGCTAGATATACATACCAACACTACAATATATATGGTTTCAAAATAAATTAATCTTATTTAAGGAGCCAAGTAAGTTTTGGAGGATAGGTGCTTCTTCACATAGGTGAACTAAACAAGATCACCAGTCCACAGGTCAAACTGCTGTTTGTTCTTAGACAGATCTTTCTCTTGGTATGAGATGGTTTTGATGTTCTACTTTGACGCACTGTAACTTAGTTTTGCTTTCACAATCAATTTTGAACAACTATTTAATCATAAGCAAGTTTTGTTTGGAGTATGACCTTTTCTTTTGCAATTAATAGGATCCTGATAACAAGAAGATCATAGTCTGTGATGAAAAGCTGAAGAAAATATTCGGAGGAAAAGATCGAGTCGGTTTTCTCGAAATCGCAGGCCTTATCAGCCCTCACTTCCTTAAATGAATCGGCAGCTCGGCTCATCCCATGAAGCTAATTTTGTCCAGATTTGTTACCCCTCCTAGTATACTCAGAAATCTTGGTTAGTTTCTCTGTTTCTGCTTTGTGGGACATCCTTAAAACATTGGAATGCTGTCAAGTTTAGCTTTAATGGCTAACTTTGTCTTCCAATTGTGTTCTTTTTTGTTAATGGGCCCTGCAAAAATCTGATCCTTGTTCATCCATTGCTCTTAATTTCCTAGCTGCCTCCTTTGTTGATTATCATGTTTAAATTCGTACTTTATATTCAAAATATAATAAATTTTACTTAGTAATTCTTAATTTAATATACTTTTCTTTTATTATATGAGTAATGTGAATAAATGTCGCGACATAATGTAATATATGATTAGAGAATATATTTAAGTTTAATATTATCAGCAAAAGACTATATAATGCATAGAATATTAATTAAGTAAATACGGAATATTTTGAAATAAAAGATTAATTTATTTGTTTGAACTTCAAAGCTTAAGCCGTAGTTTAAACTTCTGGACTTCTCTACGTTAAGGCTTACCCATGAATATGTTGGGCCTCCATCGACTTTCAAAGCCCAATATGTTGAATGAGACTTGTGAGGCCCATTAACCGTAAAAAGATATTTCTGTAATTTTCTAGGGGATCTTCTCTTTCATCTCTCTCTGTCAACCCCTCACCTTCTGCTTCACTCTGTCCTTTCATTTCTACGCACAAGGAATAGAAATTCGTTTCTACAGCAAAACGGCGGGGTTAATGACCAAACTCTACTTCTCCTCGTCATTTAAGCTTCCGCTTCTTTATTCTAATGCTAGCTTGCAAATGGCGCGGACTCTAGCCATCGCCGCCTCGCCGAAGTAGGCGACCGCCGTTCAGCGTGAGCTTGGAGATATTCTGAAGCCTAGGAAAGTCTCTCCCGAGATGCAGGCCGTTGTCGGTGTTCCAGTTATTCCGCGGATTATGGCTTTCCAGCTGATTTGGAACCACATTAGGGATAATATTGTTTGGAAAAAAAATAACAACGAAATTAATGATGATAATTCAACTGTTGGAAAACGTAAAAAAGTAATGATTAATATAATTTTTAAGAAAGAATATTTTTGATAATTTTATTAAATAGAATTATCTTTTTAAGTAAATTTTAAATTATAAACGGAACACTGAAGTATTAGTTTCTTAGACAGAATTTATTTACATAATATAATTATATTACTGACCAAGCGGTACGAGAAACGATAGTAGATGAGATCTGAAAAATACTAAAAATATTTTTTCACATCGTAAGATAAGATAAATAATAGCAGAAATAAACACCGAGAATTTTACGTGGAAACTTAAATCGAGAAAATATTACGGGAGCCGAGTCCAGAAAGATCTCACTATGAAAAATAAGATTTACAATATTCTTCTAGAAAACGAATATTTTAAAAAATATTCACTAAAAGAAATCATCTCCTAAAATTCTTACTATAGTTAAAAGTACGTCACATATTTTTCTCTAACTCTTTTTTTTCTATCCTTCTAAAAATTCTTTCTATTTTCACTCTCTTCTCATAGAAGAACTCTATTCTTCTGCTTTTTTCGAATGATAAAAACCATATGCTGAAGCCTTTATTTATAGAGGTTCTTTAGCACATCTTATTTGAAAGAAGGTGGGGACAAGGAAGGTGTGCGCAACAGAAAAATGAGACTTTAATATCTCATTTTTTCAACATGTGGGTCCCTCAGCATTAAGGAAAGATTTCACAAATTCTTCCTCCCAACTTACAATGAGATATCTTTAATCCTGCTGAGCCTCTATAGAATTCGGGTTTATTCCTTTGTAGAATCTTCGTCATCATGTCTGAATCATTGTCATTCTCGTGAATCTTCTTAAGATGCACTTGCTTATTGTCCAACATATCTCATTTTTTAATGATACCTGATGTCTATGTGTTTTGACTTCGAATGAAAGCTCGAGTTCTTGTTCAAGTGAATATTAGTTTGACCGTCACAATACAGGGTATACCTATCTTGTTGATGACTCAATTTTATCAGAAATTTTTGCATCCACAAAATTTCCTTACAGGTTTCTGTAGCCGCCATAAACTCAGCTTCTGTTGTAGCAATGTCACTGATTTTTGCTGCTTAAATTGCCATGAAACTACTCTCCCTCCAAATGTAACCAAATACCCTGATGTTAATATTTTGGGGTTAATGTTTTCAGTTATGTCTGCATCAGGTATAGTCTATCAATGAAAGTTTCTCAGTTCCAAAATACAAACTGAATTCAGAAGTACCTTTAAGATATCTAACAATCCACTTCACTGCATTCCAATGCTCTTTGTCCGGATTTGTTAAAAATTGGCTAACTACTCAAATAGAATGTGAAATATCAGGTCTCGTACAAATCATGACATACATCAAGCTGCCAACTGCTGATGCATATAAAATTCTCTGTATTTCTTTTTTCCCTTCTTCAATGGAAAGACTTTTTTGAGAAGTAAGTTTAAAATGTTTAGCAAGTGGAGTACTGACCGACTTCGCCTTATTCATATAGAATCGACTGAGAATTTTCTTGATATATTTCTCTGTCTGGGCCCACAATCAGCATGTCGTCGACATAAAGTAGGAGAATTATAAATGTACCATCTGTGAACCTTTTCACAAACACTCAATGCTCTGAGAAAGTTTTCTTATACTTTTGATTTCCCATAAAGAAATCAAATTTCTTGTACCATTGTCTTGAGACTTGCTTTAATCCATACAGACTCTTCTTCAATTTACACACTAGATATTCTTTTCTTTTGACAACGAACCCTTCTGGTTGTTCAATGTAAATTTTTTTTTTTAATTCACTATGCAAGAAGGCATTTCACATCGAGTTGTTTAATCTTCGAATTAAGACTTGAGGCTAATCTAAGTACCACTCAAATGGATGTCATTTTCAAAACAGATGAAAAAATTTCCTCAAAGTCAACTTCCTTTTTCTGACTGAAGCCTTTCACGACCAGTCGTTCCTTATATTTTGGTTGTAAATTTTCATCTTTGAGTCTGTATACCTATCAGTGTCTTTCTCCCATTTGGAAGCTGAACTAACTCATAAGTATGATTTTCATGCAATGATATCATCTTATCTTGCATCGGATCCAATTAATTCTTCTTCTGTTGATGTTTCATTGCTTCCTTATAGCACTCAGGTTCATTGCCATCAGTGATCATCACATACTCGTCTACAGAGTATTTTCTTGATAGTTGACAACCTTTTGTTGACTTTCTTAACTATGGTTTTGCAACTAGTTCAAGAGAAGTCTTTATTTATCTATAGTCAACATCAACAGTTGCTTGACCATCAGATTTGTTGGCATATCCTCTGTCAAAAGTTGATTTAATCTGATCAACTTTTACTAGATGCTCATCCACGATCTCCATATCTTTCGTCTTGTCTTCAATGGTTTGATTTTCAAAGAAGACAACATCTCGAATTCTGACAATTTTTTTGTCAACTGAATCCCAAAGTTTATATCTGAATACATAACTTCCGCATTCGAGGAATATACATTCCGACTTCTAACAATATTCTTGTCAATCAGATCCTAAAACTTATTTTTGAATGCATCACTTCCGTATTCGAGGAGTATGCATTCTCATCTGCTTTGTTTCATTTCTCGTCTTCAACGTTCATAAGTCTGTCGTTGATGGTCATAGCACAACTATCTCTCCGTAATCACGCTTTCATTTTTAATTTCCACAGAGAAATTATTTTCGTTGAATTTTTCGATTTCAATCTTTCATGCCATAATAATTTTGTTCTGATATCACTTGTTGGGAAAAAAAAACAACGAAATCGACGAGAACAATGATGATAATACAATTGCTGTAAAACATGGAAAATACTTATCAATATAATTTCCAGGAAAGAATGCTCTTAGCAATCTCCTTAGACAGAATTATCTTTCCAAGTAAGTTCCCAGAAAAGGATAGAGGGTCACAAGGACCACTTAAATACCAGTCTCCTAAACAGAACTTATTTACACAGTACAATTACACCACCAATCAAGCGGTACGAGAAACGATAGCAGATGTGATTTGAAAATTACCAGAAATATTTTTTCATGGCATAAGATTATAACGACCAAGAAATAAGATAAATAATAGTGAAAATAAACACCGAGAATTTTATATAGAAACCCAAATAGAAAAAAAAATCACGGGGACCAATTCCAGAAAGATCTCATTATAAAAAATAAGATTTACAATATTATTTTAGAAACTGAATATTCTAGAAAATATTTACTAAGAGAAATCACCTCTCTTAGAATTTTCACTGTACTAAAAAATATATCATTTATTTTTCTTTCAAACTCTTTCTTTTCTTTTCCTCTAAAAATCCTTTCAATCTTCACTCTTTTCTTTTTTTTTTTTTTTCAGATGATAAAAATCATATACTAAAGCTTTTATTTATAGAGATTCTTTGGCACACTTTCTTTGAAAGAAGGTGGGACGAAGGAGCACAACTTCCCTCAAGGAAAGTGTACGCAGCAAGAAAAAAAAAATTTAATGTCTAATTTTTTCAATATATGGGTCCCTCAGCATTAAGGAAAGATCCCACAAATAATCTTCAGTTTTAATCCTACTCCTTTTTAAAGTAACGATGAACTGCAGGAATCCTTCCTTTTTTAGGATTTCTCTTATTGATTTTTGTTTAGGTTAAGTTGTTCTTCTATTTCCCCTTAAATACATGCAAGTTATAAAATTCTATTTAGTATTTGGATCTGTATCTCCACAAGATATGTTTATAAAATATTGTTAAAAATTATATTGCCTTCTTTTATTTGCATGTTTTCTGATATTTTATTTTCACAATTTATTAACAGGCAAGACTGGAGCAAATGATTTGAAAATATTAATTTGATCAATTTCTTTTCTATTGATCCTTATGTGTCGATTTAAAACAAATTGAATTAATGTGCTAAAACTAAGATTCGATCTCTCAAAAGTTTAAGGTAAACTGTTGAGAGTATTTTAATCATTTATATATTATCTTGTTCATGGGCGGTAAGCCTAGCTTGTCTGTAGGGTTTTTGATTTACATTATGTCGAAAATTGATTTTATGGATACATTGCCTGAAAAAAGCAATTTTGAGATGATAGAATGGCTAGATATACATACAAACACTACAATATATATGGTTTCAAAATAAATGAATCTTATTGAAGGAGCCAAGTAAGTTTTGGAGGATAGATGCTTCTTCACATAGGTGAACTAAACAAGATCACCAGTCCACAAGTCAAAATGCTGTTTGTTCTTAGACAGATCTTTCTCCTGGTATGAGATGGTTTTGATGTTCTACTTTGACGCACTGTAACTTCTGATATGAAATGGCTTTCGTAATCAATTTTGGACAGCTATTTAAGCATAAGCATCTTTTGTTTGGTGTGTGACCTTTTTGTTTTGCAATTAATAGGATCCCGATGACAAGAATTTCATACTCTGTGATGAAAAGCTGAAGAAAATCTTTGGAGGCCAAGACCAGGTCTGTACTGTCGAAATTACAAGCCTTATGAGCCCTCCCTTTCTTAAATGAATCGACAGCGCAGCCCATCCCATGAAGCTAATTTTGTCCAGTTTTATCACCCCTTCTTGTATACTCAGAAATCTTGGTTAGTCTCCCTGTTTCTGCTTTGTGGGATATCCTTCAACATTGGAATGCTCTCAAGTTCAGCTTTAATGACTAACTCTGTCTTCCACATTGTCTTCTTTTTCCTCAATGGGTCCTTGTTCATTCAACGCTTAATTTCCTAGCTGCCTCCTCTGTTGATTATCTTTTTTAATTTGTTTAAATTCATACTTTATATTCTAAATAGTTTCATGAAATATCTAAATGAACTCATAAAGTATGTTTGTTTTCCTTTGGAATACAGTAAATATATATTTTGTAAGATGATAAATTTTACTCAATAATTCTTAATTTAATATATTTTTCTTTTATTATACGAGCAATGATAGATGTAATTTCTAATTCTAATTATACACTACAATCTTATTCATTGATAACAAGTATTTATCGTTGTGTTCGTCCTAACTTCATTGTTTATTATTATTCACAAATAAACGTGCCACAATAATATAATACTAGAGAATATATTTAGGATTTATATTATTATAAGATTGATTTGATACTTAATTATATATATATATATAGACAGGTAGCAACTATTCCACCAAGACATTGAAATAATCTTCAATCATCAAAGTCAAACTCCATATTCAACGTTTTGGACTGAAGACCTGGTCTTCAATATAGACCAAGTCAAAGTATTCCGAAGCAGGAAATAATTTAACATTTTTTATTATTTAATAATAATTAAAAAAAAAAAGAAATCTGGGTTTGAATAATTCAATTATCATCAGCTTCAGGTAAGTAACTCCATTATCTACACAGTTTCTTTCTACTGTATCATCCATCAGCTATATGTATGAGTGAAGTATCATCTGTAAATCATGAGAAATTGTTCTTAGTTTTCGAATTCTTGAGTTGAAAATGTCGGTTGTTTACTGGGCTCCATCTGTGCTCAAAGAGAAGATATCGGCCGGTGAATTGGTGCAGCCTATCGAGTTCAGATTGAGTCCGGGCTTGGAGAAGCTTTTCTTGTGATGATCAAGATAAACTACGATCACTGATATGTCGTCGTGGAAGTGACGCCTTATGCCCCTGTCTAGTTTCTTCAAGTCATCGTATCTCATTTCTCGCTTCTTTGCAGCCGTTCGAAGTGCCTCCCTTACCAATCTCTTCGCAATTCCCTGCCCGCGAATCAACACAAGATATTCAAATGCACAACACTTGAGCATCTGCTGGAATCTCTAGATTTAACAATTACAATTCAAGAAAAAATGAAACTTTTACTACATAACTATGAAGGCTTACAGCTCGTGGGTTGTTGAAAACAATATCGACAGCAGATTGGTCGCTCAGCTGTTCCCAAAGACCATCAGACGCAAATATGAGGAACAAGTCTTGAGGACTAAGGTTTCTAAACTGGATGGAGGGTTCTGCTGTCATCACTGGTCGCCGCAGAGGAACAGGATTTCCAAATTGCCTGAACTTTGCATCTCTATTAACTTCCGGTTTCTTCAAGTAAACATCGCCTATCGATCTCGATACCTTGGCAATAAGAAAATCAAAGTTGACGTAAAGATCTTTAAAATTCTGATCAACCAAATGTTTCTAAAGGGAAAACGATGTTTTTACCGTCAATTCAAACGACGGGCTATCTAGATATATCGATTATAAACACATAACCAAAGAAAGCAAGATAATCTAGCAATAATTTTGGGAATAAACCAGTAGAAACCAGTAGCGTGAAGTTCGTAAATGTACACCATGCAGCTTGAGAAACAAGAATTACCGCTAACTTCCGTGAATCTATCCATTCCAGTTGAGTAGAATAATATTCTTTAAACTAAACAAAATTACTATATCAAGCTATTGAATACATCAATTCATGAGCAATAATTGACAGAATGGGGAAATGTGATTGTGGGCAGTACCTGAATTATCCCCTTAATCCTCCAGACTCCGCGATTATACACCACGATATGAGAATCGTCGGGATGAAGTGCTTGGACTTCCTGTCTCACCTCCTCAACTCCCACATTGTGATCAGTGGATAACCTTTCTGCCACCACTGGATTTTTATTTCCAGATGAAGCTCTTCGGCCTAGAACGGCTCTTGAGTCCCCAAGATTTGCCACAAACAAATTATTGTTTGAAATAGCACCTAGCAGACAACACGATCCGACTGAAGCAATCTGCGGCTTTGCGGGTAATGATCGCTTCACTAATCGATAGAAGTCCTCCTCTGTGGCATTAAAGGCCTTTTTTATGACATCGGCCGATAGCTCTCCGTGTTCTATAGCGAACTCTGCAATGAAACTTACAGCTAAGATGGACTGAGCTAAAAGTACAGAACAAAACTAGAAATAAACAGAACAAAATTCCAAGCCAATTCAGCCAAAAAGAAGCTTCTTAATCCATATTCGCCACCCTTAATGGATTCATTGAATTCCAAGCTCCATTTTTCTCAAATTTACAGATAACTAAACTAACTAACTAGCCAACCATTCTAAGCCATGGAAGCCAAAAATTCAACTACTAATCCCTTGCCTTCCACCCAAATTTCCTACTCCAAAAGAAACAGACAGCAAAGCATAGAACAAAACCCATGAAGACAAAACCACTCACTATGCAAATAAGGAAAAAGATGCTTGTTGACGAATCGAGAAGCTTCAGGACCGCCATGGCCGTCGTAAACACCAACATAAGTAGCAGCCGGTGACGTAAAAACCTGACTCTGATCCTCAAGGCTCAAATTCGCTTGAACAACGGCAATCGAGTAATCCCCAGAAGCATGATGCTTCAAATCCGTATGCCACAAAAGACTATCACCTCCACCTCGAAAGCCAAAGCAACGCTCTAATGGTCTGCTACACGATCTCAACATCAATACTGGAACAGAGAGATACCCAGAAACGCCAGAGAGGTGAGTTTGATTTGGTTTGGTAGAATGAGAAAGGAGGAAGGAAAAAGTGGGTTCGTGGGCTAACAACGCGTAGAAGGAGAAAGGAAGGAAGAAAAACGAAACCTTGCCAAAATAGCACTATTTTATAGTCAGTCTACCGCGTTTCTTCCCTCGTAGGCCTCTTCCTTTTCTTTTTCAGGTCAATTTAATTAATTTTTTTTTCTATTTATTAATATTAATTAAAAAACTTTCAAATGTCACTATAATTTAATAACGTAAAATATCACCTTAAAATTAATCTAAATAAATTTATCCATTATCTCTATTTCGTGTAAATGTTACTCTATGTTTATTAATTTGTTTGTTATAATAAATACATAAGCATCGTAATAATATCCCTTTTGTAATTTTCACTTTCGAGATAAGTCATTTAGACGTAAACAAAACTTGTAATCTCGTCATCTTTAAGTAGCAAAAACAAAAAGGTGTTGCAACTATGCCCCGTGTTTACTTGCTATCATCGTAATATACTCTAAGCGCATAATAATAATATTAAATCAATAATATCATATAATGGTATCTGACGTAGAATATATAATACGACGTGTCATTTGATGATTATATTTTGAGTTAGGTCTTTGGTAAAAATAATTGAATCAATCAAATTGTCACGCGCTTGAAAGGGAAGCTTTTAGGGTGTGTGTAGTTTACTCTTCGAACAAGTATACTTTCTTGACAACACAATGATACGATGAATTCGATATGAGAAAGAAAAAAGGAGAAAAGGTAGAAGACTTGAAGAGCAGCAAGAAGAAGATTAGATGAAGGAATATGTTGATTATTTTCTCTTATGACTGTTAACAATAACACTTATTGTAATATCTTTGGTTATCATAGTATAATATTGTCTACTTCGAATTTAATGTCGCACGATTTTGTTCTTGGAATAAACTCAAAACGTGTTGTACGAAGTATATATGAGAATTTTACTAATAAATTATTTATTTTATGTTTTTTCAAATGATGTGAAATTGTGCATTCTATTAAAATACGTTGGACCCATTTGCACATAACATACTATCAGCCTTGTGAATATTTATCATAGTTTTACATCGCTAAAAACTAACCTAGGATCCATACAACTATCAACTATCTTATTATCCCACTAATCATTATCTTACCATACAATTTACCCCCTCAATTGTAACTAAATATATATTAAAAGACATCCATATTTCATAGTCGGTGATCATTGAAGACTCTCGACATAGATCGAAATATGAACTAGTGGTCATGGTGTTATGGTCCGCTCGATCATAACTATATATATATAGTCATCACGCGTTTTCCACCGCCTACTCATATATACAAAGTAATACCAACTCGTATCTGAATTAGCTCGAAAGTCAAAAAAAAGGTGTGCACGAAGAATGTACGGGGAGGTGAGTGAGAACCATAAGAAGTTTAAGAGAAACATAGCGACAGATAAGATAAAAGATAAGAAGAAGGCGATATTGAAAAGAAGAGGGTTGCCATGGAAATCATGCTTGGTAATTAGAGGTTCAAGTAGATTCCATGGTTTCCCTTGTAGAAGGGTAAAAGAAGAAGTAAAATGTTCGTCAATGGTTTCTTCTTCTTTTCTTGGTTGCTAATGTTGTATGTACAAAAGGGCGACATATATACAAGTAGAATGATTGTTAATGCTGTATACATAACCATAATCAAACTTTTCTACTAATATTGATCCTCTTTGTGCATGATCTGTCACTTAAGTATGCGGGGGCTCACTCTTGATATTAAATCCAAGTAGATTTGCATTTTTTCTACTTGATAAAAGGGTAAAGCCGATAATGGAAGTGTATAAAAAGCCTATCATTCTTCCATCAATGAATACTCTCCCTGCTGACAAAGTCATTTTACTCGTACACACAACATTAGCAACCATTCTACTTGTACATACGTCGCCATCTTACGCATACAACATTAGCAACCAAGAAAAGATGAAGTTTCCGCCATTGAAAAATGTTTTACTTCTTGCGTTAGCTTTGGTACAAGAAAAGTCATGGATCAACTAGAAGCTCCAGTATCCCTGTTTGGTTTCCATGGCAACCCTCTAACTCTTCTTTCTTATTATCTTTTATCTTATATGCCTCTTTGTTTCTCTGAAACCCCCTGCAGTCATCACCCAACCTTGAATCTTCTCACGTGGGACACAAGGGATCTAATTGTTTACAGGTTAACAGTGATGTATTTTCTGTCTTTTTACATTTTGAATGTGAGTAAATAGTAAACCATAGTGATATCCAACTCGGTATCTGAATTGGCTCGAAGGTTAGCACGAAAAAAATGTATGGGTTGGCGGTGGGAGGTGGGTGATGACTATGTGCATGTATATATATACATATATCTAATTCGTATATGAATTGGCTTGTATGCCCAGAAAATAGTCAGCACGACAAATATATGGGTAGGTGGTGGGAGGCAGGTAATGACTATAAGGAGTTTCTAAGAGACGGATAAGATAAAAGATAATGAGAAAGAGGAAAGGCAGATTGAGAAGTAAAGAGTTGCCGTGGAAATCATACCTGGTAATTACAGCTTCGAGATGATCCATGGCTTCCTTTGTAGCAAATCTAACATAAGAAGTAAAACATTAGCTAATGACGCAACTTCATATCCTAAATCCAAACATAATCACATTTTTTCTGCTTCTTTTCTTGGTTGCTAATGTTGTATGTATAAGAGTGTGACAAATATGTAAGTAGAATGGTTGATAATAATGTTAAATCTAAGTCTAATTGCATTTTTTCTACTTGATAGAAAAGGGTAAATCCAATAATGGAACCCATAATTTCATCCAAACAGAGGTTGAATTTTAAACTTGTTCTGAGGTTACCTCTAGCTCAAGTTTTGATCAATTAGTTTTAAGACAGAGCGTTCATCTGTATTGGAAAGTTATTTTCCTCGTGTTATTTTATTCTTTATTTTCGGAAGCTGATTATGTATCATCAGCTGCCGACCACCGGAGTTGCAGCTTTAACTAAAAATTATGGTCAACTCAGCTAATATCCTGCATTGAAATCATCAGTTGAAAATAAATTCTGGATTCATCTGCAATTTCATCGGATCTGAACTTAAAACAAGGCAAAATAACTGTGTCGTGTTTTTGAATTTAGAAACCGAGATTTGAGTTTTGAGCTTCAAATGGTTGTATCTTCCATTGCTATGCTCTAAATGCTGCTTTAAACGACATAGAGATTAATAAGCTGTATTCTAAATACTTCAGCTCCAGCATTCTGCATCCAAGCCTCGACAAATTGTTTAGACCGAACTTTAAACATAAATCGAGACCTGAAAGAGAGAGAATACGGTATTCAGCAATCAGAACACAAGGGAGGCCTCAGTTTATGGAACTCCATCAAACCACATCTTTCAGGCTTGAAAGAGAGAAGGTAATCTTTCTGCAATTACTTCTCAAACCACATCTCGAATTTACCTCTTCGTTCAGGCTTCTGAGTAAAATACCAAATCAGAAAGGAGAGTCTATTATCAAAAACTTGTACAAATCAATTGTTAGGTCATGTTTTCTAAGGATTTTGGTAATTTTCAACTACTATGAAGGAGAATTACTATCTAAAATCAGTTGCATCAAATTGCAATCAGAACTCTAGTCGTTTTAGAAGTGTTGATAAATTCATAACCATGAAACAAATTATACTAAATAACCACATACTTCAAATTTCTGCTATTAGCCGCCTTTCCATGGTTACTGTCATTATTGCTGCTAAACCTTCTCTAACTCGGCTCTATGTCTATCTAATTGCTCTTTCAAGTCCTTCTTCCACCCTTTAATTAGCTTTTCGTGCTTGTTGATAATGTCATTTTTCCTTTCCAACTCTTCCTCCATCAGAGTTATCTCCTGAGATGTACGATAAATGTCCCAACTTGATGATGTCTACATAAAATTGGAAGCGGAGGAGAATAGATGATGCCATTGAAGGTTACCTTTCTCAGCGTTTGAACTTTTGTTGGCTGGTCTTGTCGTTGGAGACTGATAAAATAGAGTTGAAGCTTTTTAGCTGCTTCCATAAAATCTCTAGCATGCCTCTCCACATCAACTGTGTGATAGAAAATCGGCATTTTACAAAGTAATTAGACTCAGTATAGATACCAAACACAGTTAGAATTGAGCTCAATTATTCTTCCTTATTGAGATATTGTAAATCATAGGAGTAGTTTCAAAATAAGTAAAATATGAATCAATATTTTAGTAATTGTAAGTTGTTTTCATAGAGACATATTTAGAAACGTTTTTCAAGCCCTGTTTCCCACAGAACACTTGTTAAGCTTTAAAAAAATTGAAAATCAAGCAATATTATCATAGAATCACAGAAACATAAGAAGAGTGAGGAAGAGGACCCTGGAAAATTTCAGATATTCTGCAAGAAGACCGTTTCAATAGTAATATTTGAGGCAAAGAGAAAACTGTGTCAGTTAACCATGCTAATCTACACAAATAAGAAATCTAAGCCAACATTCTCTAGAGACTGAGTTCAAAAGCTAGAGGGGGTCCTATGGATCTTGTTTAATGATACTAAGACCAAATCTTTCTATGCATCTAAGCTCTATTTAATAGAAAGGGGAAGGCATATAATGGTATGAGAGTATAAAAGATGAAAGGAAAGGGATAACCCTCACTAAAAACACGAGGAAATAGTATAAATTTAGTTAGTTCAATGATCTGATATTGATTGAAAAAAATAATGCTAAGAGCTAACTGTTCCCTATTAAAGTCACAATGTAATGTGCTGTTCATTCATCAATTAAATGATATTTCATTTTAGTGATATATGATTTAATATAAGTATTCTATCACAAAGTAATTTTAAGAACGCTAAATAAGAAGGTAACTCGCACATCATTCTACTAAAAATGCAATTTATTTAACTTCTTAACACAAATAAGTGAATCTCACGATGTAATTAAGCATTAGGCATATGTAGCAAGTTAGCAAAAAGGCAAATAAATTGAATTTGCCAGTCATAAAATTAGATTTTGATTCAAGAATTTAAATTAAAGAAGGCCAAATGGTTTAAAAAATCATTACAAATTTGATGGATAATAAGATTCCTAGTAAGTAACAAATAAATAAAAAGACCGCCAGCCAAAAACAAATGATTTCACTTGAGATTTTCAATTCCAAATTACAGTATGGTCCTAAATACAGACAAGAAACATAGTCAATACTTAATTAAATATCATCCTTTCATCTTTTTCAAATATTAATCATTCAACTAAAGGATCCATCATGCTTTCCAGCGAACTCGGATTCAAAAACAAAATATGAAAAGAAAACACCTCTCTCTTTCCCAAGCGAAAGTTAACCATGTATGTTGAGCTTTTAAGTATGCCACTCAAATGTGAAACTAATGACGAGTAAAATGTTTGAACTAGCATATAGTAAATCAAAGCTACATAAAGAAGTACATGCAAGAATATCATTTCTTCAGCTTTATTTAGAATAAAAGTGTCAGTAGAATGAGAAAAAATCCCACTAACTCTGATGTGAATGATGTTGAGAACGATCTATTGCTTGAAGCTCTCTAGCAGGCAAGCATGGAAGCAAAGCAGTCTCCATTGCAGTCACACAGGCAATCATATCTTCTCTTGGAGGCAGTGGAGATTGCAACTGTGGATCACTTTGAAGTTGTTGGTCTGGAAGTTGTCGTTCAGCCATATTTACCTTCAAGCATTCAGAAAAAAATTTAGTTCCCAATCACAGATATTAAAAAGCCAAAGCAGCAATACATTTAAAGTCTCATTTCATGCAACAAATTGTTAATTAAAGAAATTAAATCATTTTGAAAAACAGAAAAAGATACCGAACAGCCCATGATTTGGATACAGGTATTGATTCAATTCTTGAATAACTAAAATAAGGACGGTCAATCTTTTTTGACTAATGGTTAATCATTACACTCAGAAAAAGATTGGAGTAAATACTGAACAATCTTTTGCCTTACTCAATGAGCAAGCATTTATTTCACGAGTTTCTCTCTCTCAACATTTATATACACACCGAAAAGCTGCATAGAAAAAAATTGATAGCATTTGACAAGTATAATAGGTCAAATTGTGGTCAAATATATTGTCAAAATTCTGTTAGAAAAATGTAATTTGTAAAAAATCAAATGCATTCATCCGAAAAAAGCATAACAATTTGAATACAAAAAACTTGAGGTTGCACTAGATGTGGTAATTCAATACACCTTTCAATAAATTGAGAACTCATTTCAAATAAATGATATTTTGTTCCAGACAACATACCTTTAGTGTAAACCTTGTCATAATATTTACATTTGAAATGATTACTTAACCTTTGGAATAATCACAAAATTTTTATTTTCTTCTTACCGTGACAACAGTAACCACAAGCAGATAAAACAAAACCTTTAAAGTAATAAAACCAAAACAGATACATAAATTTTGATACGTAATTCGAATCTTCCACTTTATTTAAGTGAACAAAAAGGGGGGAAAAAGTATAAACGAGTAAGAATTTAAAAAAACTTTAGTACATGTATAAGCAAAAAAACTTGGATAAGATTAATTTGCCCACGTTTCAGGAAGTTCTAACTTCTAAGTAACCCACGACAAAAAGCAGAGAAAGACATTACACAGAGAAAGTCTATTAAGTTCTCTTAGTCAATGCACATGATTTATGCTTATTATTCCTAAACTTAAAATTTGTCTTGTGAATTCTTGTAATGTTTGGTACTGAGTTACGAAATTGGAGACATTCTTCAGACTTAAAAACTACTGATCCCAGCACAGAATGACTCATTGAATGTGTCAAACCTCACTAATCGTCAAAACCAACTTAGAGAATGAAAAGGAAAAGCCCGACGACCCACTTCCTGTTCTGTCCAGTGCTTAACTGACACTAGATGTATTTGGGTCGGGGGATCGATGTGAAGGCAAAGACCCCTCATCCAGCATGTACTGCATGTGGGTCAGGAACGGGGGGCCATCGTCCCCTATTCCCTACCTCTCCATTATACAGGGGGCTGAAAACGGGGGGTCCCCACCCCCACTGCTGAAAACCCGAAACCCTCTCAACCCCCACCGCGATTCCGAGCAAAAATCCGATCATTTCACACTAATAGCTTGTTGATTTCTTCATCCCCAATTATTTCTGCAAATATCGTCCAAAAAATCTACAAATCCGAGCCTAAAATCGTCAAAATCCCAAATTCCCCAATTCAACTTAAATCGTAAAATTTAACATAAAATGACTCTCAAATTGACGATTAAACGAAAAGTTACCCCGTCACAAGTAGGCGCAAAGTGACCTGACCAAACATGCAGATGGTCCGCTAACTCACTCATCGATATCACAAGGTGGACAATTTTAAAGGGGTCTAACATCCAGTTACTGTCGTCACAAGGTGCTTCGGGTCAGGTGCGACAATTGCCAACTGGGCACTTGTCTAGTGAATTTCGTAATCAAACGTGTCAATAGCAGTTTGAACGGGATATGTTAAACTGCTCGGTTATTCATTCAAAGACTATCAACTTTAGAGGTTGAGAGTAATTGGAGATCAAGAAAATATTCGACTGAATCGCCATACACAGAGTGTACGGATTGAAGAGCGACAGCTGCGACAAAATTGTTCACTTGTTTTATGTGAGTTTAATCTCTACCGAGAGGGCAGGATGTTTGAAGACGTACATCCTCGGTACAGAGATCGTGATACCTCCAGAAACGGTTAATGAATTGCTTGAGTTTGCTAGAGCAGGGAATGAGATAGAGAGATAGCACCATACTTCCCGAGATTGTGAATTTTTCTGATCGGCTGAGGGACTTGACTTTCTTAGAGAAATTCATCGAAATGCCAACATCGGAGGGTTTGTGAAGCCAAAATCTTGAGATTGAAACGTTAAAGGTCAGGTTATTCATAATCTGATAACCTACACCATTCTACTTCTACATAGAGATCTCGTAAGCTGTATGAATTTTTATGTGATGGATAAGTTGTACAACGAGAAGATGTTCGACCCTGACTTCGTCATTTTAATTCACATGCATGAGATCAGTCGGACATGCAACAAAAATATGTTGTACGACACGTTGATATAGAAGATTGTCGAGCGAGCTTGTGTTCAGCTATCGATTGGGGAGCAGATGCGAGCACAGAGATCCAGCGATGTAATCGATAGACTTCATTTGATTCGGATGGATCTAGTTGTTGATGTTCCTATGGAGAACGTCACCGCACGACTATTATCCCCTCAAACGGTTAGTAGGTGGGTAAGGATGGAACAGAAGATAGGGTTCCTCGTAGGCAGAGTCGAAGAGCTAACTGTCACCCAAAGAAAGCTACTTGAGTCCCAACGAGAGTTGAGACAAACCCTCGTAGATTATTCCGCCCCCCACATCGACCCTCCGACTCAAATACGTCAAGTGTCGCGTAAACACTAAACATAACGGGAGAAATCGACCCTCTGCAAGGCTCTAGAGTTTGATTTATTACATTTTGAATAATTTAAAGGTTTAGTTGTTAGAATCTTTAGTTTATGTTTCAAATTAATTTAATGCTTTGGTGTTCAAATTAGTTTTTACTATTAAATAATACAGGACTTGGTGTGAAGAAAGTTAATACACTATACTATTTTGTGTTATAAAACAAATCCTGTACTTTAAGTTTGGTTCATTTATCACCTCCCACTTTCTTTCTCTTATTCCAACCGTGAAAATAATCATGTTCTGAATCGGACTTTAGTTTTAGTTGAAATTCTTAACCTTGTCAAAAGTAAAATAAATGAAGACTTTTTGCGGGGATAATTGAGCATTTCAAAAACTAAACTAGAAGTAGGTGTGAAATCACTTGATTCTTTAATTTTTTTCAGGAAATTAAATGGTCGAGGTTAGACGGAAGGCGATAGAAAAAGAGACTTGTCATGATCCTGAATTATTTACGCGGCATTAGAAACACTGTGTAATTCACACAGTATATTTCATTCCGATTTTGAATCCATTCCGAGACGGTGAGTTCTAGACGGTTTTGAAAAAAAAACAACGAATAAAACGACCTATAACGTAACGGAGCTCGAAATCAGCAAGAATAGTAGCATAATTCGGATGAACCAGATGAAAATTAGACTCAGGCGAGAGATATCAGAAGGCGAACCTAAAACTGCGCGAAATAATAAGAGAGCGTACCTTAAAAAGCTTAGGCTAGGAACTAGCTCACAGGAGAATCTCCCACAAATACACAGTAGCGACAAATGGAGAGGAAAAACCACCCTCAGAAATTTCAATTTTCAAGTGCTTCAGGCTTCAGCTCTTTCTTCCAGTAGTGGATCCACAAATGGTTTCAAGTAGGGCCGTCATACTTGGGGTGGGCCAGCCCGCCAGGTTTATTCCCAACTAAGTAACCCGTTACAGTTCCAAGGTTTTAGCGGTTAAAATTTATAAAAATCGAACCAAACCGTAGATAAAAGAAATTTGACCCACAACTAGCTTAATCCCGATTAACATTGGTGTTTATTTATAGATTAGAGTTCAGACTAATTTCTTTAGTAATCAATAATCTATAACTTATTGTTAATATATTTGTTAAATTTAGCACATTTATATTATTGATAAAAACTACTCATTTATCATTACGATAAAAATTGATTAGAATATATATTTTATTCTTATTTTTTTCACGGGTCAAACATTGACGTATGTAATTAATAATTTATTATAAATATTTATCAATAATTAATAATTATACTTCAAAAAATAAGAATTAAAAACTAATAGTAAAAAGTAAATGATCTCTTGAAAACTCAAATTAAATTATTATTGAATAAAAATAAAAAATAAAAATTCAATTCAAACCCTATCGTACGAGGTCATTTGTCATTTAGTGTCTAATATTTTTTTTCTTAATCAAACCCTATCGTTTACGCCATTTTTAATTCAAATATTTTCGTTTAATTTTTCGTTAAATTGATCATATGCAAAGCACGTAACATTCTTTTTTATATTTAAAAATTATAAAGTTATAAACTAATTTAAAAAATAAAGAACGATATTAAATGTATTTGAAATTTTTACCACATATTTACGACATTATGGAAAGATAATTTGAAAATTTTTGTCATTTTTTATTGTTTGTATGATTTATTATAATTATTTTATAAACTAATTAACTAAAATTATAATAAATCGTATAAGTGTTAGAAAATCAAGAAAATTTTCAAATTATCTTCCTATAATGTACTTAATATGCGATAAAAGTTTCAAGTAATTTGAATATCGATTTTTGCCATGGACATGCGAGAGCACGATCGGTTCAATTGGATCAGTCGTCCTCTCACGCTAAATGATAAATTAATTTAAAAAAAATAACAAACAATATTCAATTTACTTGAAATTTTTATTATATATTCAGCACATATAAAAAGATAATTTGAAATTTTTCATAGTTTTCTAACACTTGTACGATTTATTATAATTTTAGTTAATTAGTTTATAAAATAGTTATAATAAATCATATAAGTATTAAAAAATGACGAAAATTTTTATATTATCTTTCAATGAAGTGGTAAATATGTGGTAAAAATTTCAAGTAAATTAAATATCGTCTGTTATTTTTTAAAATTAATTTATAATTTTAAAATTTTTAAATATAAAAAAAAATAATGTGTTCTGCACGTGATCAATTTAATAGAAAATTAAATAAAAATATTTTTGATAATGCTTGATTTGATGAAAAAAAAAAAGTTAAACATTAAATAACAAATGTAGTTGTGAAATTAACTTTTTCAAAATAAAATAAATAATAACAATTCCCACCAAATTATTACATATGGGCTCCGTCCAAGCCGCTCTGCAACTCCACTTCGTCTTCTGTCCTTCCCCTTTTTACTTCTGAAACTAAAACCCTCCTCTTCCATTTCCAAAACCCTACCATCTCAATCTGCAGGTTCATTATGTATCGCTCTTCATGGAGAAATTTCTCCATTGATCGTCTCCTGCATTCTCATCGAGCTTCCAGCTTCGGAGACCCTGCGATTTTCATTTTGAATAACCGAGCTCAAACTCGTAGACCGTACTTTCGTCTTCCTGATCTTTTACGGAAAACCAAGGAGTGTGAGATCTCTGCCTCGTTTTTTTCAGCTGCTTTTTCTTCCGCGCCGTCGGTGTCGAAGGTTGGGTTTGTCGGGTGGTATTTGGAAATGGTGAAAGGACACCCTGTTCTGACAAAGAGTGTCACTTCTGCTCTTATTTATACGGCTGCTGACTTGTCGTCTCAGGTGATGATATATGATCCCGCTGGTTCTTTTTTTTTTTTTCTTTCGTCATTCCTTATTAGCATGTGTTACTTATTTCGGTCTAGTTTTGTTTGGTTTCCGAGAAAGTTGGGAGAAATGGAAGGGGGAAAATGAGCTTTATATTTCTTGTTTTTACCTTAACTGCAGTGATAACCGATCATCTCCTAGAAATTGGGTTTAGGATTCTATTTCTATTAGTGGAAAACTGGTGTTATATAGTTTGAAGGAATTTTTTTTATAACTAGATGTCTTAGGCTTGCCCTCACCAACTCTTAATGCTTACTTTAAGGAAAGTCATTCTTTGGCTTGCTACTATTTTGAGATTTGAATGATGCAATTCTTTAAATTTCTTTTATACAACATATCATTTTAATGATTGAAACTTCCTTAGTTTCAATTTCTTATGATCGGGTAATTCCTTTGGCTCTTTTTGGCATTTAAAGAATCAGGTTTTGTTAAGCCAATTTCATTTTGTCATGTGGGAGTCATGTTTACCCGTTTCTGTTATATTGTGTGATAAACTCAGACCATTGAACCTATTGAATAACTCAAGGTATCATAAAATGCAAGATTCCCTATACTTATGAATTCCTTGCATGTGTTTCTTTAATTAGACCTTGGTAGTAAATGTTCTGCATATGGTTGCATTACCATCTACATGAGGATGTTACAAATGAGTATGAATTTCTTATGGTTGTCTGTTGTAGATTTTGTCTTACCTATTTTCTCTATGGGCATTAATTTTTTTACAGACGATTATGCTACCATCTGCAGAACCTTACGACCTCGTGAGGACATTGCGAATGGGAGGATATGGACTGCTGATTTTAGGACCATCCCTGCATCTTTGGTTCAACTTCATGTCTCGACTCTTTCCAAAAAAGGACTTATTCTCTACATTCAAGAAAATGGCTATGGGTCAGTCACTCTATGGACCTGCCATGACTGCTATTTTCTTTTCGTCGAATGCATTTGTCCAAGGTATCAACTTATCTGTAACAATACCACTTCAAATAATTTATATTGTTTTCATAAGTACCTTTGTATATTTTTTCCTCCCAGTGGGTTTGACTAGATTGAGGTATTGAATACAAAAAAAAAAAAAAAAAAAACACCCAAATTGCAAAGGCTTAGCGCACGGTTTAAACATTAATTGGTGAAAGGATTTGATCAGGTAGGTGATTAATCATTTACTTTGCTTTCTACCTGTAAGAATCATTTAGGGCCTGAACTTCGTTATATTTAAGTGATTTTGTGTAATATTCTTTTGGCCCTATAATGTGGTATATAGGAAGACACTATGCATTTCTGAATCATTAAATAGTTGTTCAGTGACCTATCATCAACTGAATAGAATTGTACTTTTCAATTGCAAGAAAAATGCATGCTTCCTTTTTGTTGGCAAGACTCATTGCATGAATCTATTCAGTCAGAAATATTGTCTTTGACCTTTAAATAATAATCCAGTAGTCAGTATTTACTATTCAATATATACTCAAGCTGTCATATATATATCCATGAGATATCAAGTTCAAAACGTAATGCGATTTTGATTAGGTGAAAATGGTGCTGAAATTGTTGCCCGATTGAAGAGAGACTTTCTCCCTGCTCTGGTAAGCGGAGTAATGTACTGGCCAATGTGCGATTTCATCACCTTTAGATTTTTCCCAGTTCATTTGCAGGTTTG
Source organism: Begonia peltatifolia (assembly GCA_022433055.1). Lineage (NCBI taxonomy): Eukaryota > Viridiplantae > Streptophyta > Magnoliopsida > Cucurbitales > Begoniaceae > Begonia > Begonia peltatifolia. The sequence continues at coordinate 1,942,326 of CM039523.1, forward strand.
ATCTCTTTGAACTTTCTTTTCCTTCTCCTTTCTCTTTTATCATTCTCCCAATCAAATTGAAAACATGATCATCGTTCTCACTGTCACTTCTTACATATTAATGTGTTTTTTTATGGCATCACAGCCATTAGTGAGCAATTCATTTGCATATCTGTGGACCATTTACATGACATACATGGCAAGTCTAGAAAAAGCAGGCTCGTTTTCTCCAACCTCATGAAGTTGGCATCCATGGAATGTTATCTTCATTTAGCTGAAGTGCTAACTGGAGATTTGTACGGTCGATTCATATCTTCCTATGTCTCTTGTGCTCGTATTTCTACACAAGTCTTTCATACTACAACAATTGTCGATTGCTGCAATAAAATAGTTATATTTTCTAATGGAACATGACAATGTATCAATTCTTTTTATTAGTTTAACATTTCGTATACCCTTCTGGTTATTTTATGAACCTTTAGAATTTCAGATTCTACCTATAGATTGTGCTAATGTTGTGGGGAAACATAGACAGAATCAGCTGAAGAAAGGAAAGGCCTATTCAAGAATAGTATTTATTACAACCAACAATCAGGCTAGAGTTATTTACACACTAAATCATAAATACACTTAACACTGAGTACTACTACAATAGTAAAATTAAGCTTGTCATACTTGATCCTCAATCATAACCTATTCCCTATATATCATGACTTCAAGAGATAAAAACTGATGGTAACCATGATTATGTAAAATTTAACAAATTATTACCAAAAACCTACTCGTCAGACTATGCGCAAATCAAAATTTGTGCCTCGGTCTTTTCAGCATCATTTTGCCGAGGCTTGTTACTCTTCAGAAGCTTGAAGGGCGATTTTCTCAAGCTGCACCGTCCAATCATTTCCAAGAATTTGTGGGCTCGACTCCATTGCGACACGAAAATCTAAGAGACATGCGTAAGAGGCCGACTCTGCTTGTCTCCCGTTGAAATTCTCTCTGAAACCAGGTCTTAACATACCATTTAACTGTATCAATTGCTCATTTCTACGTCTCGAGTTGGCCAAATGCAAGCAGGGTTCAATCAGCCTCTTCAAATAAACATCCACTGCATTATTCAATAGGTTAACACAGTCGACTGATACACCAATGCCCTCCTCGACACTCAATTTCTGCTCCAAATGGCTTCTCAATGATCTAGTGTTTGGCAGCTCCCCCCCATTTCGACACAAAGATGTTGTGGAAAGTGTTTTGCCATATCTGGATTTTATATTGATTCCAAGGGGAGCTTTAACCGGGCTTCTGCTTTGAACTCCCGGGCTTCCTGTTAGCTGTTCGACCTCCTCTCCTTCTTCTACAGACAAAACTTCGACAGGTGGCCGGCTTCCAAGAGAATGCAACTCCGTTTGTTGTTCTAGTGTCTTCAAATTCATTTCCTTAAGTGCAGCATTTTGAGACTTCCCAAGTGGTCCTAAAGGACTCGGACGATCCTGTGATTTACGATACCTATTTATTACGGGTCTTCCATTACAGGGAGAAGAAAGAAATGCATCGCCAAAAGTCGTGTGAGGAGAGTTTCTCTGAGGCCCATTTGCAACTTTTACACTAAAGCCGCCTCCCAATCTTTTTATACACTTGAAGGGGGGTGGAACTTTCGCAACACAAGCATTCTTAATAATGGATCGAATAAGCTGGTTGTGAAGAGGGATATTTTCCCTTCCAACGATCTGAAGGCAGAGCTTGTCGAATTCGCACTTGCTAATGTTGTAAGTAAACAATCTTTTGAGATGATCAAAGTATTTCTCAGCTCGTTGATGTCCAATTTTTCGGGATATTAGAGCTTTCAGCTCTAAAGTATCAACACGGAAATAGTTTTGCTTCAGATGCATCTTATGAATCCAATTTCGTCAATTCACCAAGAGAGAGTCAACTGGAGTTCTCAAGAAGAAAACTAGCCTTTAAAATCCCACTAGATCTTCGGTTTAAGAAATTAAATAGCCTTTCAAATGTTGAATCTGTAGAAGCATCAAAATTACGCAAAACAATTAGGACATATAACATTAATCGAACTACAATGAATAAAATAAGCTTCAAGCAAATTTTACAACTTCTAAGCATGAAGAAGCATCATAATTGCTCCAAACAATTAAGCATACTTCTTCAATCAAACTTCGAAAACAAGATCAACCAGTTCCT
>CM039523.1:1944897-1959440 GCA_022433055.1 Begonia peltatifolia
CAAACTTCGAAAACAAGATCAACCAGTTCCTCCCTCCCCCCCCCCCCCGCCCCCCCCCTCCAAAAAATTTTGGAACTTCTAAAAAAGACATGGATCAGATAAAAAAATTCAACCAAAAAGAGATTGCAGCGTACTCCAATTAAGATCATCAGAACTGACGAATCGAAAACGAAATTTAACCAAAAGAAAAATGGGAAATATGAAAGCGTAAATTACGATAACTCATCAAAATCTTTCTATGACGGCAACCAAGAACGAAAACCCAGCACGCAAATTCAGGCAATAGCACATACATAGGATAAAATAGGGTTCTAGTTTCTTACCCAGATATCGAGTATTGCTCTACAATAATCGAGGCCGCATTTTCAGAATTCCCTAAAAACGAACGAGATTGAAGTTCTTGGTTCGCCTTCATTCGAAAATTCGAAAGCTTTAGTTTTCAGCAATCGCCCTTTCAATCATGTTGATCAATGGAAGACCAAACATGGACCTGCTCTGAGCTTAGCCCTCTTTTTATCGAACGGGAAGTTCGATTAGGGCCGCGTTTGGTTAGTCCTTTTTCTGAAAAAACAGTTTTTATTTTCCCATTGAGAATATAAGTTTTAATTATACAATAAATAATTATAAATTACTTTTTCTAATTTAGATTATAATTAGTACAAAAAGATGTTTTAAAAAAAATGCCAAATATAAGCGTCATAAAATTAAATTTAATAATATTTAAAATTAATATATGAAAATACTACTCGTAATTATAAATATAAAACATGATAAAATGTTATTTAATAATATTTTATTATTTAATTAACTACATAACAATTATATTAATTTGGTATTTTCCTTTTTAATATATTAATCATATTTTTCTACGTATCTTATACTATGATTGTTTATAATTATATTGTAACAATGTCCGGTTTAGATTCATTCATGGACAAACCAATATGATTAATATACCGACCAGTCGTGAGCAAGGAGCTTATCCTTCCTAAAATTTATTAAGGTCGGAAAACTTTGTGCATATGTTGTTTATAATATACAAATTAAAAATTTTGAAAGATTATTTTTCTTTTCACAAAAAACACTCGTACGAGAAGTTAGCTTCATCGATTGGGCCAAAGTTACAATGTTTTATCTAATGGGCTTGCTCGTGTAGTGTTGCCCATTACACGCACGACGTCTATAAAGTAATTTTGTTTTTTTATTTTTTAACAAAATACAACTTAAAAGTATACCTTGAGATATCGGAGTTGCGAGTCGAGATGGTAACGCTGAGAGTCGAGATCTTGGAGTACCTGCCCTAGGTTGGAGATTAAAAAGAAGTGAATCAGTTCTTGGGCCATTATTTTGTAACTTATGTCGGGACAAAAGTACTTGATAAATCCCATTAGATTAAAATTGGGCTTCATCTAGATCTAATTTTTGTAGACGAGATAAACCCGTGACTGAAATAATAATTAGGGGTGGATAGAACAGGACTGAAACTTCGATTTTGGTCTTGGTTTTGCCCACAATGTTCCCGGTTCTGGTTCAAAATTTTCAACACCCTTGGTCCACGATTTTGAGGGTCAAAAATCGTGAAAATCAAACTGAGCCATGGGTCAAAAATTTTACCCGAAAATAAGTTAAAACTCGAAATAAAATTGTAAAAAACATACTCATATCCAAAGACTGACCACAATTCGTACTAAAACTCCGAAATCTCGACCAAAAAATAATAAAAAAAATACATATAATTTTTCTAATTTTTTTTCTTTACTCTGGAATCGAATCGGGACAGAATCGTGAAATTCAGTCGGTTTTGGTTTCGATTTCGGAGCCCCACAGTTTCAGTTAGGAACCGTGGAAATATGGGGACGATTTCGGTTTTGGGGTGGAATGGGACCGCGCCAAAACCCTGGGTAACAATAGTTTTAATCGTAATTATTATCAATTTCAACGTCCACATTTACAAGAATGTTTTCATTAGAAACTTAATTTTCTCCATTTCGTCGTCGAAGGATCAAAACAAAGACTGAGAATCGAAACTTTTTACCGCATGTATCAACAATCAAACAGGAAGAAAATAAGAAACAGAGCATAGTTAGTAGTCACTTCTTCTCCGCTTAACAATGTCCGAGAATCCATTGCAGGCTCTCTTTCACACCGCAGAAAGAGTTTCCAGTTCCATTCAAACCCATCTCTCTAAATTTCTCGGCCACCCTCGAAACCCAGCATCCATCGACAATAACCCTTTCTTCTCGCTCGCGCCTTCATCCCAAGTAACCCCTTTTAACACTGACCCCTCGTATGTCCATCCTAGCGACGTTATAAGAAAGGTACTCGTTTCATTTCTTTCACCCTACTCAGTCATTTGAATGGATATCGAACTAGAAAGTTCGTCATTTTAGTAGTCGACGCTAGTTTTCCGTGGGGAAAAACTAATGCATAGCAAGTATTCGACAAAAGTCTCGAATGAGGTGTTGGTTGTTTTTTTTTACTAAATATCTATGCAGTATATGACATCTGAAACGATTTTGTTTTTGTTTTTGTTTTTTTCATAATGGGGAAGATTGAGCTGCGGCTTTCGAGGATTAAGCTTGTTTTGGAAAATTCGAAATGATATTTCTTGAAAGCTACCTGGTTAGGATAGGTTTCTCTATTCCATAGCAAAGAAAACATTTTTTGAAAGGCCAGATTGTTAGTGCTACACATGAAAGAACCGTGTCCTATATTTGGATTCCATAGTTGGGTACTTGTCTTCAAGCCAAATCAATCAGTTTTAGCTTTGATCTTCCATTTTTTTATTTTTCTATAATCTTGAGTGGTTAACGTTGGAAGAATCCAGTTCATGTCGTCCTCTTTACTTAACGTTGAAAGAATTTATTTTTCAATAACATATTTAAAATTCATCTTTATTTTCATCCAATTTATGTACTTTTTTATGAATGAGAGAAGTTTTATTTGGATTCGGTTATTATCACAGTTGTGCAATCAAACACTTTGAATGAACTAAAGAAGGTGAAGCATTCTCACTTTTACATTTTCTGCTCTTCTTTTAAGTATCAACCCTTAATTGATTCATGCTCACGGCAGTTGCCTGATAAAAAAAAAAGTGGAGTTATTGCCTCGATTTTCTCAGTGAAAAAGGACATTTATCCATTCTCCAGCTGATACTTACTATGTGTTTCGCTGCATTATTTATTCGGATTGTTTATGTTAAATAACTCACTATGCTATGAAGCACCTCACTAGAGAAACCATGATTTGTTTTTATTTTAACCCTTTTCACTTCTCCTTAGGGAAAATCTTCCGTGCAACCTCTGTCTAAGGAAGAGCTTGGTCGGGCCACTTGGACTTTCCTACACACTCTTGCTGCTCAGGTCTTCCTATCCTCAATTTATGTGTTCTTCCCTTAGATTTAGCTTGTAAAATCATGCAATTTTTTTTTCTCTTTTTTGTCACTTAGTTTTGCTCCATCAGGTTCTATTTATTTCTTTTATCCTCTAGCTACCTTCCATATATTGTAATAGACCTCAACAGCCATATGGCATAACCACTCTCTATCTTCTTCATTCCTTTTTTTTTTTTTTTTTTTTAATTTGAAGTTGCTACGTTTAAATCACTGATCAAATATTAGTAGCAAAACATGGTAGATCTAGCGTTTGTGTCAATATAGGTAGGATCTAAAATTTCAATTGTGACCCTGCCCTGTTGCTCTTCACAAGAAAAATATTACTTTTGTGTTTGTGTAGTGCAGTCTGCTCTTCAGCAATAAAGTATATTGAGTTCCTAGCTTTCTTTCGTTTGTGTTAGTATCCAGATAATCCAACGAGACAACAGAAAAAGGATGTCAAAGAATTGGTATGATTCTCTTCTTCTAATCTGTTTTTTTTTTCAAGAATGCTTTTAATGTAAATATCATTACTTTCGAAAGACAGATCTTGACAGCTACCATGCATCTCTCTCTCTCTCTCTCTCTCTCTCTCTCTCTCTCTCTCTATATATATATATATATATATATATATATATATATATATATATATATATATATATTTGAAGATTATTCTCAAAAAGCATTTACAAGAACTGAAACTGTTCGACTTTATTGTTGATTTTCAATGAAAATCATTTTCACAAAGTTTTTCCCCCTCATCAAGTTTCTCATACAAACAATTAATATGAGTGAATTCGGTTTTTAGATGATGATATTATCTCGCATGTATCCTTGCAAGGAATGTGCAGATCACTTCAAAGAAGTCCTAAGGTACACCGGTAACGTTTATTTATATGTTCTATTACATCTACTTGTGGTGCAGCTTAATTGTTGCAGAGAGAACATGCTCAACTACGTTACCAAATTCTAGGATTTTATTTTTTTTTTCTGGTAATGACTCTTAGCCTATAGGACGATCGTAATTTTCACTAGCAAATGAGTTTAGTTTTATGATATTATTTCAACGCAGCATGACTCCAAAAGGATGGGTATTTGATGAATTTCCGATAGTCATATGTTATATTTTTTCTTGTATTTTTGAAACAAAAAACCACAAATCTTGTTATTAAGATTGACATATTCAAAGAAATACTGTCCTTTCCTGTGATAAACTGTTGTTTTACTTATCCTCTTAGAATCCAATTCTTCAATCCATGGGAGAAGAATAGTATATTTTATGACACAAAAAAAATAGTCTAACTGTTATATGATTTATTGGTGGATGATTGGCAGAGTAAACCCTGTAGAAGCCGGTTCTCATGTCGAGTTATCTCAATGGCTGTGTCGAGTTCACAATGTTGTTAATAGAAGGTAACTCGTATAGCTTGTCATTTCATTTCCATTGAGCTATAAAATTAACATTACTTTCCGAGAGAGGAAAAAACTAGCTATTTTCGGCCACAAAAAGTAGTGAAATAAAGATTACCAATTTTTTCCGAGACATGGATATATCCATAAGTTTGCACCAAATAAATGCTAGTTAATTCTTGAGCACGTCTGACCCCTGCATGGATATTGATAGGATTTTCCAAAGTTAAAACTTATGAGTTGTGTTGTCCTGATAATTTTAATGCATAGGATATTAGTTTGAAACAATACAACCATTACCTTCAGTTTTCTGAATTTGCTCCAATTTTTGTACGGTCTACGTCAATTGATGCAAAATTTGTTTGTATTTTGGCTCTTAGAGCAGTCTTCAATTTGCATCAATTTTTGTTAGGTGTGATGTTAATTTGTTTATATGTTTTGCCTTCATGAACTGGCTAAGGTTGGCTACACAATTCACATGATTTGGTCTAACTTGTCTGCTAATTATTGCAGCCTTGCCAAACCAGTGTTCCCCTGCGAGAGAGTTGATGCAAGATGGGGCAAATTGGAATGTGAGGACAGGGCATGTGATGTTATTGGTGTTGTGAATTATGTGCCCAACAAATACATCTAATAGAAAATATGAATAAACGCTACTGATGTTACGAACACCGATAATTATTTCAACATTTGGAAGCACATTCAAGATGTTGCTAACGACGTACCTTGATTGATTGGTGGGTAAAACCAAACTAGAACTACAATTTGAATCAAAACTGTCCCTTCGGTCTTAATTCGGTCAAGTTCCTACTCTTATATGAACCATAATCAGTTATCAATATAGGCTATTAAATTTTTTGCGGTTGATTAACGATTTTAGATGTAAAATTATTAAAATTGAACTGATATGTGAATCACATAGTTTGACTACACTCTTGCGTCCAAATCTGAAAAATAATTATTTTAATTATTTATAATTTATTATAAGATTTTTTTAAAAAAAAATCTTAAAGTTTTAATTTTTTTTAAAAAAAATTTTAAACTTTACTATTCATCGTAAAAAAACTTTAACGTTTAATAAATAAATAATTTGAACCTCCGAGGGGGGGTGAGGAGGATGTACTTTCGTTCGAGGACGGCCGGTCCAGGACCGGCCGTTTAGTGTTCAATATGCAAAATTTTTTTAAATTTTTCGTAGAGAGGACGTACTCCATGGAGTGCGTCCTCTCCAACTAGACAGAACGTCCTCTCCTCCTAGAGTATGTACTCTAGGATGGAGTACGTCCTCTCCAACTGGACAAGACATCCTCTCCTCCTAGAGTACGTACTCTAGGAGAGAGTTCACTTGTACAAGACGTCCTCTACTGGACAGGACGTACTCTCTCCTTTAGAATACCTGCTTCAGATGGAGTACGGATTATTCAGCTGGACAGGTCTTACTTTCCCTCTTAGAGGACGGACCCGTGACAAAAGTCACGGGTTCTTGCCAGGGGAGTACGACTGGTCTAACTGGACTAGCCGTACTTCCCCCTAAAAATGAAAACTCGTGACAAAAGTCACGGGTTTTAAGAAAGAGAAGACGACTGCTCCAAGACAGCTGAAAATTTGTAAAAAACCTGCACATTAAACACCAGACAGCTGGTTCAACTGGACCGGTTCAATTAGCCGGTTCAATTGTCTATTTATCAAACGTTAAGATTTTTTACAATGAATCTAAAATTAATTAACACGGTTAAAATTATTAATAAATAACTGCTCAATAGAAATGTTGAAGATCTCCCATTTTCATCGACCCTTGTTTGGTAATTTGTATTTTCGAAATATGAGTGCGTGACTTGTTATAATTGATCCCATAGATAGTACAAAAAAAAATTGTCATCTTGATCAAAATGGTTTTTTTCGTTAGATATTTTGTATATAACATCATCAAACATTTTAGTACAAAATTGTTTGCTTTTAGTCAAATTCTCCTAATTTTGTTACTCGGGATAATCCAAAATGTGTTATACTAAGATGAAACAAAATTTTACTTATGAATTATAAATTTTTTATTCTTTCAAACGATATATGATTGTGTAGACCTATTAGTATGAGTTGTGTCATCATATTAATTTTCACATAGCAGATCGTCACACGTGCAGTATCTGGAGTACACAGTATACGAAATAAATTTAAAACTATGATCTATAGTTATGAGTGATAAATCAACAATTTATTTTTTTAACTCCTATTTATTTGTTTTTTTGGTTATTTTAATAGCTTTTTTTAAAGTGTTTTGCTTCCATTAATAATATTTTTTTGGGAACATGAATATTGAATTAGGCAGATAAAGATTAGCAAAAAAATCTCTCATTTGAATATTAAAATTTTTTATTTTAAAAATTTAAAAGATATGTGCGCAATACACCTAACGTGAAATCTAGCAAATTAGGTTTTGCGCCGCTATAAATTCTTTAGCTGAGCTCTGACATCTTTGCTATTGCTCATTCTCTTGGATTCTTAGCCATGGGGCACTCGAACGTTTGGAATTCACACCCTAAGAGCTATGGTCCTGGTTCTCGCACCTGGTAAGAAATCAATATCTCTTTTCTGGATTTGTTTCCTGAGAAATTTGAGTTAGAATCTGAAGAAATCTACGTAAGGCTTGATATCCTTTGGTCGATGTCCTTTTGAATTTTGGAAGAAATTTTAGTTTACTTCCGTAGAAATTCGTTAATCTTGTTTAGTTCGGTGAATTACTTTTTCTGTTTGACCTCGTAATTGTTACTTTACATATTAATTGGAAATAACTTTTCTTTTCATCAGAATATAAGGATTATTAGTTTTTATTTGTAATTCTAAAATTTATTTTTTGGATCCCATTATAAATCAGACGTATGGAAATTTGTTGTCTTTGGTTTTGTTTGAAACTATTTGTGCGAGCTATTTTGTTTGTTTGGCTCTGTCATCTTGCTTGTGAACAAGTCTTCTTTGCTTAGCATGTAATTGTTCATAAAGTGTTAGTGCAATCTACGTCATTGTATATTGTGAGATTTTATTTGATTGCAGCATTTATTTTTATTCGATTTGGATTTGTCCCTCACTGTTTTGTTGATATAATATCCTTTGGATTTGACTTGTTTCATTCTGGCTAAGAGAATTATGATGTTTCTTCCCCCCTCCCTCTTCAGCCGTGTGTGTGGAAATCCCCATGGGTTGATCAGGAAGTATGGGCTCATGTGCTGCAGACAATGCTTTCGCAGCAACGCCAAGGAAATTGGTTTCATTAAGGTCAGTTGGATATCAAATGGCTTTCACTCTGATTATCTTACCAGAGCCTTAAAATCTATATTAATTATTTCATTACTTTGAATTCTGAATTTATTGTGTACTTGCAGTATCGCTGAATGAAAAGGCTTACGATTTTGCCTGAAGACGATGTCTGAAGTATTTTCCTAGTGAAGTTCGCAAGATTGCTGGATTTTTTTTTTTTTCTTTTCTTGAACTCAAAGATGATTATTGAGCCAGAATTAATATGAATATCCCTTTTGACATTTGAACTATCATTTGATATTCTTGTTATGAACCTTCACTCAGCTTTTTGTGATGTTTCTTTTCTTCCTGCGGCGTATATTTGAGGATACATTGCATTGAATTTATAGTGGTTTGACGAGTTTCAAATTTTTTGATTGGTTGGTTGGTTAGAGAATCTCATCGCTGTGTAGCTTCGTTCAAGTGCTGTGAAAATCAATTTTTTTCATTTATGGAAGGGAAGGGGTGCATCGCTTTCATGTTTAAACTCTAGTAGTCAATGATGATAGAACTCAACCTTGAAAATGGACCACGTCCGAGACCTCTGGACGAATTGTAGTAAAAATGATGGGTCAAGATCTGGCTCACAACTGACATGACCTTGGTAAACGATTTGATAGGCACAACTTCTAGTGGTCCTGCCATTTTAAAAACATGGTTCCAGCGGTTCTTTAAAAACATGGTTGTTATTTTGACTACTTGATCCTACGGAGTGATTTGGAAAGGTGCCAGAGTTGGGTACACGGTGTGGCGGGGGTATTATGTAATGATATGTAAGGGGATCTGCTAATGCGAGTGATCTTAAATGGTGCAGCCGAGTGACACGGTCCGAGTCGAACACGAACAAAAGAGGATGTCGAGTGAGGCGTCACCCATGTTGAGGACACGGTTACATTTCACCTACCATAGCAAGGAAAGTGACTCATCGCCACATCGATATCCAAGCGCATGCGATGAATTTATGTTGCACTTCATCGTCTGCTCGGGTTGTAGTGACACGTAATTCTCGGCAATGGAAAACCTTGTAAAAAGAAGGGATGAAGGGGTTTGGTGAAAAAAGGGGGGGAAGAGTATGCGTTAGAAGCAAGGAAAGAAGCATATGAAATGATGGATCATCTCACTTCAATTGACACAAATCCATCCCTTTCTTGGAGGTTAGACCATTCCTCTCCCTATTTAACTTCATTTTCTAGCTTTTGAAATTAATTAACCAAATATGCTTTAAATCTCTTTTTATCATTACATAAATAATAATCTAAAGTATTTATAAATAAGAAAATATTATTTAAATAATAGATTTGAAAATATAAACGTTTTCTTTTTAATTTAAAAAAAAAATTTATATTTGAATTTTACTTCGAAGGAGACTAATTATCGTAACGTTCTTCCAAAGTTTTCCATAATCCAAAAACATCGAGAGAGAACTCTCTGTCTCTCTCTGTCTCTTCTCGCCCTTTCGCCCTCCGCCTACTCCCTTCTTCTGTTTCTGCCTCTCTACTACCCAGGAGAAGAAGATGATGAATAGTGTTTTTCTTACTTCTAACGAAAATGGAGAACCACTTACTGACGACACATTTCTGGGTTTTCTTTGGTTTTGAAGGCTGACTTTTTTTTTTTTTTTTTTTTCTGGTGACCATTTTTTGAGCTCCAATGTGGGAAGATTTCATGGTCCTATAATGGTGGCTGCCATTTCTGAAGCAGCTTCGAAGTACCTACCTACCTCCAGACCAAGTCTAAGACCACAAGAGGAAGAACGGCAACAAACCCCTTTCCGAAACCAGTCGACTGCTTTGGAGAAAGACAATGGCGGTCTTCCTAGAAAGCCTAGAGGTAGACAAGTCTCTTCCAGGTACATGTCTCCTTCTCCTTCTACTTCTGCTTCGACAAACTCCTCTAATTCTTCTTCGAGACGATGCGCATCTCCTTTGGTTTCGCGGTCCACAAATCTCACTCCCTTATCGACTCCTTTACCTTTGACGGGTCCGAAGCGGTCGCAATCCGTCGACCGGCGGCGACCGGCGACTCCTCGACCGATGGTTGTGGACTTGAAGCCAAGCAACGCCGGGGAGGTCTCGGCGGCTTCGAAAATTTTAATCACTTCGACCCGGAGCTTGTCAGTTTCATTTCAAGGGGAATCATTTTCCCTTCCGATAAGTAAGGCAAAGGCCGCTGCACCCCCGACTACGAGCAATGCAAGGAAGGTGACTCCAGAGAGGCGGAGGTCGACGCCAACTAGAGGGAAGGGTAACGGAAATGCAGATCAGGTGGATAATTCGAAGCCTATAGATCATCATCGATGGCCGGGAAGAGCTCGGCAACTGAATGTGGGTCCTAACTCGTTGGGGAGGAGTTTGGATTTCTCTAGAGATGCGAGGAAGCTCCTTGGAATTGGATCTGGAAATGTGATTCGTACCTTAAAGGAGTCCATTGTAGATGAAAGTAGACGAGCTTCTTTTGATGGGAGATTGAGCTTAGATTTGGGGAATGCTGGGTTTTTGAAAGCAGTCCAGCAAAAGTCAAATGAATCTTCTGTGGCTTCTGATCTCACTCCCTCCGACAATGACAGTGTTTCCTCTGGTAGCACTTCCGGAATGCAAGATTTCGACGAGGTCGGAAAATATCAAAATGGCTCCAGAGGAATTGTCTCTTCCACAAAATTTTGGCAGGAGACAAATAGCAGAATGAGGCGTCTTCACGACCCAGGTTCACCATTATCGCATAGTCCTGGGTCCAGATTGGCTGTGTCATCAAAATATGTCCAGCTGAAAAAAGTAGCCGCTGATAGTCCAGTGTCATCTCCAAGAACAATGGCGTCACCTGGAAGACCTGCCACTAGGCCTTCATCACCTGGAAAACTCTGGATATCTTCAGCTTCATCCCCATCAAGGGGAATGACTAGTCCTTCACGTGTGAGAAATGCAACTAATGGATCATTAACTAGTAATTCCAGTAATCCACCTTCAATTCTCAGTTTTGCTGTTGATGTTCGAAGAGGGAAGATTGGGGAAAATCGCATAGTTGATGCACATATGTTGAGGCTTCTCTATAATTGTTACTTGCAATGGCTATTCATCAATGCGAGGGCGGACAATTCTTTCTTGGTGCAGAGACTAAATGCAGAGGTAAGGCTACTGTGCCCACCCCATATACCTATAGACTTCTAATACATAGAATTTGGTAAATTTAGCTATTTCTTTTCATTAGATGTAAATATTCAGATGATGTTTTGAATGACCGATTCTGAAAAGTTTTAGTGTTCTGTTTATAATCTTGGATAATCATCTTAGAACCATGATTTTTGTAAAAGTAGTTGGTTTTGTCTATTGAACGGATTATATCTAAACAAGAAATATATATTCATAACCATACATAAATTTACTAAAAAATGGATGTGGGATCATTAATTAATAAAACTAGCATCACGCTGGGAATAACTTCTTTAGGCAATAGAAATGAGTTAGCATATGAGCCCTGACTTTCATTTTATAGTCTATCTGTAACTTGCTTGATTATAATGGGAAAAAGGATCCTCTGAATTTATTATGAATTACATGAACTGTTTTAGGTTTATATTGCAATAGGAATTTTGTATTGTTTTGGCGGCATGGCCGAGCGGTAAGGTAGGGGATTGCAAATCCTTTTTCCCCAGTTCAAATCCGGGTGTCGCCTCATCAAAAAAAGAATTGAAATTTTCTCTTTAGTTAAGTGAGGCATTAACTAATTTAGGAACTAAGTAGCTTCGTTAGTTTATGTGAGTATTCGGTCTGGTGGTTCTTCGAGGCTTTTGGTTCATCCTTTTTTCGTGATGCAGAAAAACCTGTGGAATGCATGGGTCACAATTTCAGAACTACGCCATTCTGTCACACTGAAACGAATCAAGTTATTTTTGCTGAGGGAAAAGTTTAAGTTGACATCCATCCTCAAGGGGCAAGTAAGTAAATTGAAGCATTTCATCTTGCATTATGCATGTTGTTCCAGATTGAAAATCAGTTGTTTATGCAAAGTGGAAACATCTACCTGTGTGCTATGCTACATTTAGTGTTAAATTGCTTTGAGAGTTTATTCAGTACTTATTTCTTCTAATTGGTGATGCAAACTAAGACAAGTATGACAAAGTAGTAGTCATAAGTATGACTGCTCCTTCGGGAAATAGTACGTTGAAGTACTTGTGATCAATCATATCCGCTTTGGGCCTACATATTTGTTTTTGGGTTAGCCAAAAATGCGTTAAACTAGGTAAAAATGAAATTCTATTTATAATAATATATTTTTCACTCTCTCAAGTGACATGATATTGTGCACTCTTACTGGCATGAGTTGTGTCCTTATATTTGGACACTCGTTGCCTTTACATAGTGTACTGTCACATTAGTGTATCTCCTCAAGAATGTTAACACGACTACACATAGGTTAGAAAGAAAAGTACTTGTGACAGACCGATTAGACCACATTTTAGCGAAAGCGGTGCTGCATTTCATTTGTTTATTGCTACTGGCTAATTGAACTTTGTTTATACCGTGGTTCTTAAAAAATTCAGAAAATATTTCTTATTGAAAGGATGGCATACCATCTCATCTTTTGAGTGCATGCCTTCTGTTACTGCCCACTGCCTTCTTCAATGATTATATGTATATATGCTTTAACATTGCCAACTTAAAAAAGGAGCTGTGAATGTAGTTCAAGGAAAAAATTCAAACAGAAGAAAATTAGAAAACATTATATCCAGCAACAAAACAAAAGGTGATATTTGGAACAAAAGAACATAGCTAGTTTTCCAATTATGGGAGAAATTTGAAAGATATTTGCCTTTCAATGCTTGTGATGATAAAAGAAAGTGTACAATTGGTTCCCCTTTGCCCTTTTTGTTAGGGCAAAGGGGACTATCTTTGTCTAATTCTACATCGTAACTGATTTTTTAAAAAGGGCGAGTACATAAAAGTATTGTGAAACCATATCATATGTGGAGAAGAGGATTGCTGCAAATTTTGCCAGGGAAAGATGGAGCATAGGCTCAGAAAGGTGCAAGGCTGGTTGTAGCTTGTCGCATGCAATGCAAATATTTTGGGATTTGTTTGTTTGGTACGGATATTCTATTGGGAAAGGACGCCAAGTTATCCTTTTGGAATGATAGGTTTAATTGTCCTAATATTCAGGGGGAATTTTCAAGAATTTCATGCTCTTGTGAGGGAGAAAGATGCTATAGTTGTCGCCCTCTGGATCCAAGAAGGGGAGAAAATGGGTGAAATATTTTCTTAGTGCGACCTTTGAGTGATTGGGCAATTAAAAGCTTTTGCACTATCTCAAGTAAAATTCATGGAGTTCCTGCAGATGAAGAGGAATGACATGAAATCATTTGGGAGCATACAAAGGCTGATACCTTTTCCTTGTCATGTTGTAATATACTTGGGGAAAAGTCTTGTTTTTTGTCATGGAAAGGTGCGTGGAAAACTAATGCTCCTCTAGGCAGCTTTCTTTTTCTGGAAAAAATGTTTGGACAGTCTTGAGATAATAGGTTTTGCTTTTCTTAATCAATACATTGTTTGCTTGAAGTAGAAATGGTATGCTTATCATATTCTGTTATAATCCCTTCGAGTGAAAGTTTTTGGACCAAGCCGAAGACGATGAAGGACGTCATGTCAGAATGGGAAAGATGTGGGAGTGCAACAAAGGAGGACGAATGCGAAATGGAACCTCACTATAGCATTTGGAACACTAGAACTAGAAATATTTTAGGACATACTCTTGATTTGGAGTATCTTAAAAATGCAGTTGTTTAAATCTATTTTGGTGGAGAAGTATAAGTCATATAGTTGATGATACCTTGTAAAGAAAGGCAGGTTTTAATTCATGTTTTTGCCTACTTGTTAATATTTTATTGCAGAGAAGCAGTAGTTTGGAGTTTAAGAAAATTTAAAACTTGCTATGTCAACTCTGATGTTGAACATTTACCGAGTCAAGTGGCTGATACCAAAAAGGCAAAATAATTTTCAATGTGCAATGTTGCTGAAGAGGGTGTTGGGACTGTAAGTCATCATTGCATGGTTTGTTGGAGGGACTGTTTGGTACAAATGAAAGGAATCCTTTAGCTTTTGATGAAATTGAATAGCGAGCCTCCTATATTTCTTAAGTTGGTAATTTTTTATCTTGTTTGCTATTTCATTTCCTCTCCACGTTCATAGTGTATTAGATCTATTATGTGGATACATTTTATGCCATATCGCTCGACAGCAATCGTCTTTTTTTAATGATTTTACAAAGTGATGAAGCAGAAACCATTATCGTATAGAACTTGTTCTTTTCACTATTTGATATCTAAGTTTGATATTGGCCCCCCCTGTAGATGCATTTTTTAGAACTATGTGGATACATTCTATGCCATATCGCTCGACAACAATCGTCCTTTTTTAATGATTTTACAAAGTGATGAAGCAGATACCATTATCGTATAGAACTCATTCTTTTCACTATT
>CM039523.1:1959840-1990917 GCA_022433055.1 Begonia peltatifolia
TGGGATATTGAAGATGCTAAATTGGGTTTCTGAGGTTGACAAAACAACTTTTTCTTATGTTTACCAGGTGGATATTCAAATTTTGAAAGAAGCTGTGAGCTCAGCTGTTGACGTTATGCATGCAATGGCGTCGTCCATATCCTCTCTTTTGTCAAAGGTAAGTCTCTTGCTTTTTTCCAAGAAGATATTTTTTCTTTTGGAACCCTCTTAATTCAGTAATTTTGTTAATGTATAGTATTATTTTAAGAGAATTTCTTCTTGCATATATGGATTCCAACATTCTTGATCTGAGCATAAAGATTTCGATTTAACTCCGTGAACGTTTGGTCCTTTATGAGCTATTTCTCATAGGTTAGATTAATAATCTGATTTCGAACTCTATCGCACGATTGATAAATTTTGAAATTGCCTAAAAAAATATCAATATAATTTAAAATTTGATTAGAAATCGAGTTAAAATATTTCATTAAATAAAGAACGTGGTATATGTGTGTGGAATTTAACAGATTAATTGAAAAAAATTTAAATTATTGACAGTTAAAAAGTTGAAGTTCTATTCGTCAAAACAAAATAATTTAAAATATAATACGTAAATTACTTCAAATATTAAAGTCTAAATGATAGAAATTTAGATTAAGTTCAGAAATATGGCAAAAAACACAAGAATTTCTATCATTCATAACAATAAGAAATACAATTGCACTAGAATTTCGAGAGTTAAGGGCACTCTACTCTACCCTACACTCACTTACCAATCGCTAACCAAACTTCTTTTTCGGTCTTCCCCTATCTAGACTAACTGTACTTAGGGGTGGACAAAGCTTACTTCGGTTCAAGTTTAGATTGAACTGAACTTAGAATTTCAGTTTTCAGTTTTAGTATCAAACCCGAATTTGAATCGGCGAAGTACCTTAGCCGACTAGAATCGAACCGAGAATCTAAGCTCGGTTCAGGTTCGGTTCATGCATCAACTTAAAAAAAAATTTAAACACCAAATATATCATAATTAACCAACATTCAAACACCAAGTATATCATTAAACAACATTCATTTCAAACATCAAACAAAACTATAATTAAGCAACATTCAAACACCAAATAATTAATAAAATACTAATACTCATCATTCGTAAAGAATAATTCAAAACTATTGTTGAACATCAAGGTCTTCAAATAATCAGCTTCCATAATTTTATTCGTCATTGTCTTCTACCCTGCATTAAATTTACACTATTATATGAGTTTTGTAAAATTCGACAGTTGAAACATCGATAAAGAAAAAAGAAGTATACTTTATAACTCAATAATAGTTGACATATCTTCATCTTTCTTGATTCCTTTAGTTGGTAGAAGCAATTTTTGGAGAAAAAAAAATACAATATTATAGAATTTAGAAGATTGACAATTTTTGCAAGAAAATATTTAATAGAAAATAAATTAAGTACCTTCACCAATAGTTTGATAATCATCTATTGTCTCAGACACACTTTGAGTTTTGGAACGGATCCAACTTTGAGTGTCAATAATAGTTTTTCATTATCGTCGGTAATAAGGAGGTGCAAGATGAGTAAAAAATACGACTACCACAATTAAATGTTGACTTTGAAACAACAGTAGAAATTAGAATGATTAACACATCTATTGCTATTTTAGTCAAAATCAAATACGTATAGGAGTTCAATTTTCACCATGTTATCTGAGTATTTTTTAGGTTTCTCAATCTTATACTCATTAAGTTCAAACATAATAATGGTATTGTACTCAAGAGAATTGTCAAAATACGTAGAGAATACAATATTAGTTGCCTTTGGAAACTCATCGCTTGAATAATCTTTGTATTCCAAATATAATATTTCTATTACATTCTTCCATTGTTTTATAACATCAATAACTCTTTCATTGCCCACCAAGATGCTTAGACAATATTTTAATAATTTTGACTTGCATATTGGATCTAAAATGACCACTACTAAGATAAAGAGTATTGAATTTTTCAAAAAAAACCATAGTATTTGTTAAACTTGTTCTGCATTCCTAGAATCATTTTCCTCAATAGCATATTGTCACATTCTTTATATTTTTGAATAATCATCTTCAACTGACATATTTCGCTGACGTACAAATTAAATATAATATGCAATAAAACTGAAACAGTGTTAGATGAGTTATAAAACCATTTTAAAAACTTACAAAATTCTCGAATATTAGCGCAATATTCAGTTGTAAGAAGTCATTTTTTTCCATGTTCGATAAGAACACATTCTCTTGTTTTTTTGAAAGTTTTTGCATATTTTTCAGTACTATTTAACATTAAGTACACGGAGTTCCATCAAGTACACACGTCTAAGGTTACACTATCTTTAAAGATAATCTTGACAATGTCGATACAATTTTTAAACGATTGTTATCTTTCCGATGAAGATTAACATATTGACTGCCTTTCGCACCTTATTTATTAAATCTTGATGTTCTTTCAACTCATCATTAACAATTAAATGCAAAACATTGAACATGAATAAATTCTTCATCGAAAACCAAATCTTTCCAATTTCGCAAACTCTTAATCAAACAAGAAATAGCAACATCATTAGAAAATGCATATCAATAATAATGGTAAAAACATTCTCTATACCCCAGCCGAGCTAGCACTTTTCAAGTAATTTTTAATGGTTTTGCCTTTGTGATTATCAATCTGACAAAAATTCAAAAGTTTTTTATCAATTTTCAATCACCTTCAATAAAGGGGAATGTCAACCTCATATAATTGATATTTTGATTAAAAGTTGAAGTATTGTTGGTTAAACATATTCTTTGACTTCTTTTACTAATGAATTCTTTCAAATGTTTTTTCTCATTATTGTATATAATTTTAACATCTCTTGCTTCTGTTTTACAAGAAAGTATCACAAAAGAGTTATAAAAATATTGAAGACATTCTTTGCATCCTTCCCATTCAACCATATTCATAGGCAATTCATTTTTAATCAACATTCTAGCAATCACATTATGTCCACCTGATTGAGTAAAGATTGCTACTTTAGAGCATTCTTCCTCTCTTTCTTTACAAAAGGTAACATTGTTTTTTTGATATCTAATTCTGTCAAATACTTTTACACACTCACAAATGTCTTTTCATATTTGAAATATCATTCCGTACGGTCTAACATACATATGTTTGACCACAATAGTTGCATCTAGTTGTAGGTACATTAGGATCACATGTATCATCCATGGTAAAGTGATTCTAAGCACTAGACAATTCCTTTTTTTTGTATTACTGTCATTTATATTATTTTCCATCGTAAAAAAAAAACATTATAACAATCAAATTCATCCTTCAATCATGTTCTGAACATATTACTGTATAGATTGTATAAAAAAAACAATTTTAGAACAGATTAAATTCACAAAGGGAAATAGAATCACGTTGAAGTGTGCACTTTGCACACATTTGGAGTGTGCATTTTGCACACATTTGGAGTGTGCATTTTGCACAAATGCACACTTACCGTGACAGTGCAATGTACATATTGCACAAATGCACACTCCAAATGTATGCAAAGTGCACACAGCAAATGTGCAAATTGCACGCTCACACTGCAGTGTGCATTTTGCACATTTGCCCACTGCAAAATGCACACTCATGAACACATTGCAACGAAACACACTAATTTCACAAAATGCACACTCAATTCACTACATAATCACAGAACACAGAATCAACCACGAGATCAACAATTTGTGCAATAACAGAATTTTAAGCGTGAAATTTGAAACAGAAATACCTCATACTTGTGGAGTTCTCAGTTTGCAGTGGTCGGAAGCCTCGGTTTGTAGTGTTTGGTTTCGTCGCTTGAGCGTGAACTCGGGGTTGGCTCGCTCGCAGTCATCAGCCATCACTCATCGCAGTGGTCAGGTCGTCAAGGTTGTCTTGCAGTGGTCGTCGGGGTTAGGTCGCTCTCTGCACTAGTCGTGGTCGTCACTCGTTGGTTGCGAGCTCAGTTTGGGAAATTGCAGGTTAGGTTGTGAAATCGCAACCTAACCCGACGGACCTTGGTAGGTTTGTTTCCCGGTTTTCGGTTTGGTTTGGTTTCGAACATCAACTGACTTGAAGCATAAATTTATGCTCAAAACCAAACCGACTCGAAAGCCTGGGTTCGGTTTGCCCAATTCTCACGGTACCCCTTTTAACTTCATAACTGTTTAACAATTATTTCACAACTTCCTTTCCCAACACCCACCTTACCTTATCACTAAATTGCAATTTATCTTAATTTTTATTTCTAGAAACTCGTGAAATTACCTGTTCTTTCCGAGATTTTAGAAGTTTATAGCCAATGAACCTTATTTTAGATTTTCAAAACTTAAAGGTTGTCTAACGCTTGGTGTTACCTTTTCTCATTCATAGGTGGAGGAAATGCATTCTGTGGTGACGGAGCTGGCGAAGGTGACCTCTCATGAGAGGATTTTGCTTCATCAATGCAAAGACTTTTTGTCCACTTTAGCTACCATGCAGGTAAGCCACTCTTTAAGATTCCCTAATCTGTCTTAGTTTACTTATTCATAAGCTTTTCTAATAGGTCAAAGACTATAGCTTGAGAACTCACATACTTCAACTGCGTCGAATAGAAACGTCAGGCAGCCTGACAACACTCGGGTAGAACTGATCTGATTGACTTCTCACTTTAAATTCTGCTAACATTACAAGACTTCTGATCGGCCTTTTCATTTTTCCACGGGTGAAGGCATCATCACTGAAAGTAATAAAATTTCAGTACGTATGTTTTAGAATCTTTTTCAATGTCATGTATCTGCACCTGAAGCGTAGAGGGTATGACTTTCTTCTTCCACTGATTAGTTGCATACTAGTACTGAATCTACTGTCACGAAGAAAAGTGAAATATGTGTATATATATGTAATATTCTGATCTTGGTTAATTTGAGGAGTGACTAGCTAAATTGTCAATATCATTCGAAAATTCAATTTGATGTCTCAATACTTTTTTATCGGTGTTTGTAGATTTGTTGTAATCGTCCTAGACGACTGGCTTTTTGTCTTTTTTTTCTGAAATTTAGTTCAAAGTAATCACTAGAGTTCAAATATTCATGACACTGAATGTCTTCTATTGCCGGAAGACATAGACTTTGCTTCTTCGGGGTTTGCAGAGCCAGGGCTTTCCGAAGAATCCGAACTGCTATTTTCACCAGACCCTCTGCTTGGCCACAGCTTTGCAAATATCTTCCTAGACTTAATCAGACCCTTCATTTTATTCACTGCAGCTTTGTCAATTCCGCCTTTTCCCTCATTTTGGTCACCATTTCTAGCCCCGTTTGCCAGCCTTAACGAGGCCAGCTCGCCCTTAAGGGCCCTGAGCTCTTCGGCAGTGGCTGGAATGTCCCATTCTTCCTCTGTGTTTGTAGTGGCAGATCTTGAGCTCCCAAGAGACCCGCTGTTTAGCTCCTTAATGCCCTTCGGCAGGTCAGGTGTGCTGCTTCCGGATGACTTGGAGGCTCTCACTTGCTCGAAAAATAAAACTTGCACGACTACTCGTAACGGAAGTCTCTCGTTTTGCACTGCATGCACACAGGCTTCGACCGACAGCTTCTTGCAATCCATCAGTTTGCATATTTTCTTCCTCTCGCTCTTGCTTATTCCATTGTGCTCCTGCATCGTGAAAGTTCAGAAATATTGTCTCAATCTAATAAACTGATATAGTTGAGTAACAATTGAAATAACGTCTTGGTCTCGAGAAATAAATGCAGAGAGAGGTTTAAGAAGAGGAAGACTTTACCTTGAGGAACGCGTCGATTGCCAGATAGAGCCCGTCGTGACAAGGCCGAGAGATGTCAGACACCGATTCGGCAAGCTCGACAAACATCGAAAGCGGTAAATTTGGATCCTTCGCGATTTCACCCAGATACCCGTCTATTAGTTTCGCCACCATCAGCTTGGAGGCATCAGATAAAATACCCGATTTTATCCGCCCTTGGCACCCGTGATCTTCTTCGAGTATTTCGATCTCATCGTTCCGATCCTGCAACTTGAACTCTTCCACCAATTTCTGCACTGTTCTAACGTCGTACACCGTAGTTTCTCCCTCCATCGCCCGGATCAAGAGATCGCTAACAGAAGCCTCCTCGAGTTGCTGTCCTATTCTCCTCACCAACTCTTTCTTACACACATAATCACAGTCCACACAAATGGCTGCTTTCAACAACCTCAGCAAAAAACTACAAGAAACGCACCCTTTTTCAACTGGTAAGAGCCACACGATCGAATCCACGACCGATCGATATTTCTCCACGTCCCCACGTTGAATCACGCCCTTGTTCAAGCCTGGGAGCCATCTATACGCATAAGCTTTCACAGATTCCCCGACCACTTCATTAAAAAGAGACGATTTTGCTTTTATACCAGTCACGACTCGTTTATATAAATCGATTTCGAGTTCGCACAAGTCCTCAACCCACCAGTCTTTAGGCACTGACTGGTTTCTCACACCGTTCCAGTTTGGATCACACACATTCTCCTCCACGAGTTTCTTTCGGTTATACGTATAAGTCCAGTCGACTTTGGAAACGTGTATGCAGGCTTTACTGGTTATAGATTCTATGCAATTATTCACCAATTTATGCTCCTCCAAAAACGGCAATACTAACTT
Organism: Begonia peltatifolia; assembly: GCA_022433055.1. NCBI lineage: Eukaryota > Viridiplantae > Streptophyta > Magnoliopsida > Cucurbitales > Begoniaceae > Begonia > Begonia peltatifolia. Next base: position 1,966,502 of record CM039523.1, read on the forward strand.
GCTAGTCTGAAGAACAATTATGGAGTCCTTCCAGCTCCGAAACACGCTCGAATTAAGGAAGACGTCAATCTTGTAAATAAGATTGCCTCTCTCTATAATCTCATCCATTCCAAGGTACTCAGCCGCGCACCTAGCCCCAACAACGTTGTACGCATTGAGGGTAACGATCATGCCATAACAAAATTTGGCGCATATTTCGAATGCAGAAGGACCGCCCGGAATGTCTGAAATGTCAACTTCATCGCCATTTTCTTCAGTTGTGGCTGCCGTGACCAATTTTTGCAATCGGACGCTCTTCGATAAGAGAGGAAACTGCATATTTGATAATGAGAGAGTTCAATATTATCCAAATCTTGTTCAACGTGTAAAACTACCTTTCTGCAAGATCATTTCACCCATTTGTTTACCTCAAGCTAGGAAGGATGAGATTTAATCGAATAACGAAAGATTAAGCAGTTCTCGGCCAAACGAAAAATTCGTTTGCGATGATTGGAAAGTAGCAAGATTATTACCTTGTGCAGGTAAAACTTCACGCAACCGACGTTAACTACAATATCTGAAGGCAACTCACTCGCTACATACCTGCAATTCGATACATAATCTTTAATCCACAAATCATCAACCAATCGATATATAGTGAAGAAAAAAGGACACAAATTGTGAGCAGTAATTTAGAAGTTTTTACGCATGATATGTATGTATATATATATCCATCATCATCGTCTTTAAGAAGCTTAAATATAATTGCTCATGGAGATGAAAAAAAAGTGATGATACACGATACAGGTGCACGAGAAGAACCATCGATTCTACTTGGATTCTTCTAATAGCATCTACTCAAATGATAAATATACAGAGATATATTAATTTGATGTCACGAGATTCTAATCCAATTTATGATTTCACGGCTTAATCGACAATTGCTAGCACCGGAAGAGGTTTGTTTTTTTTCATATTTGACGATTTTGAAGATGTCTCGTATGGATTCTTTCTTTAAATTGTCGTAAGTTAGCGAAATGTTATTCTGTCGATCTAGTGTTAGAATTAAGAACCACCCATTTTCACAACATTTTCTGTTCTGGGATAAGATTGACGACAGCTAAGATCGAAGCTCCCCCGTGTATACAAAAACAACACAAATTCTGAGGTGGTTGTAGAAAAGTGTATAGGCAGATAAAATCAACCAGCTTAGTTGTCTTTGGCAAAACAAAGAAATAGTTTGTAAATTTTGAAGAGTTTTCAAAAGTAGAAAATAGAAGAAGTAAAGAGATCTCACCGAATGTTGTTCCCCTCTGTCTGTAATGCATCTGGCTTTGATCCAAGTTTCATAAACTTCATTTTTGACAACCAAATGATCTCCAAATATAGCTTTATAACCTCGACAAAATCTAACCCTCAAACACCCGAATGATGAAACACAAAACCCAGGAAGAAAAGCTTCCAGAAATGAAAAGAAAAAGCCAAGAGGACCCAGTTTCAAAAAGTGACCAAGTTCTGAGAGAAAGGAAGGAACTTTAAGAGGGGATGTATATATGCTCTGATGGGTGATGGAATCTAGACAGCAACCGAGGCAAAAAGCTGAGTAAGAGAGAGAAACTAGAGAGAGAAAAATGCAAGAGAGTCAGGAAAGAAACTGTTTCCTTGGTCGGCGGCAGAGGCCACGGCCATTGAGACATATCCAACAGACCTCTAACACTAAACAATTCCCAAACCAGAGCATATCTGAATCCACCACTCTCTCTCTCTCTCTCTCTCTCTCTCTCTCTCCTCTTTTGATTCCTCTCTCTCCTCCGTTTTTCAAAGCTTAAATTTCCAAACCCAACGCAAGCAAAACCATTTTTATATTACATGTTTTTAACGGTTTCAGGTTCAAAATAACCTGCAAAAAAGAACAGCATCTTGGGGAATCAGCTGAAGAAACCAACAAGCACTAGACAACAAGCATCTAACTTTATTCTAAGGAGTACAAGAATATAGAGAAAAATCACAAGTATATAGCTAAAACGGTAATGGGCAATCTTGTTTCTCATTAAAAAAAAACAAACAGTAATGGGCAATCGAACATCCACTTGCAGCCAAAATACATAATCACTTTGACCAGAAATTTAGGAATCTACCAGAATATATCACCCAAAATCTACCAAAATAAAGGGGCAAAAAGAAATAGAATTAGCAGATTCCTGCCATCGACGAAGATTAATGGAAGACACCCAGTCGAGATTTTTCAAAACTTGAAATTTTTTCAAGAAAATGTTCGAAAATGCAGGAGAACAGAAAACCCCACGTTGCCAAACGACAAAAAATCGACAAAAATCGACACCCACGTTACAAAAAAGCATATTGGAAGACATCAGAAAACCAAGTTCTTACGCTTTCCTCCTCCTAGCTCCAAGGCTTCAACTTTTCTAAAAGCTCAACATCTGCGGCCTGCTTTGTTTACTGACTTGATTCAGACAAAGGTTAAAACTTCAAGGGGTTTCATTGAATTTACAGGCATTTAAACGCTCACCCATATTGCTCAGAAGCACAGGCTAGATTGATAACCAGCTTTCTTCCATCCCCAACGGCCAGCAAATCGGCTGGCATCATCGTTAAATGCCTAATTTGCCTGCCTGACTGTGACCACCTATGCGATGCTATGATTACAGCCTATCCCCCGGTTTCAACGCCATTTGTTTTTCAGTAATGAGTGTTTTTTCAATTTTTTTAATCAAATTATTTGTGTAGTTTTGAAAAAAATATACAGTTTTCAACTTCATAAATCACTAAAAAATGAATTAAACAGCTTATGATTATTGGGAAATCAACGAATCGTCGAGAAATAATCTAAATTTAAATTGCTTATGAGTAGAATATTGCATAAATTAAGATCTAACAACTTATTGAGATGCAAACTTTTAGTGATTATATGAGAACAATTGTTAGTTATTTAGTTACTAGCAGTGGATTGTGCTATTTAATCAGAAAGTCTGGAGCCTTTTTTCCAGCACAAGTGTTGACTTTTTTCATATTTTTTCACAAATTTTCTGTAAGCGGGTCAAGATCTGCAGGCATCTTTAAGAGCAATTTCAAAGTTGACTAAAAAAATGGTCAACGAAACGGTTTGAAATTATACGTTTTTTTTTTTTTACCTAAAAAAGAAATAATAAGTAATTATTGTAATCTTTAGTCCTTTGACCCTCATTTTTCTTACTATGCATGTAAACGCTGTCGCTCTCCACGTGCGTAAATCAAAGAAGCTATGACTATGACTGTTCAACAAATATCGAAAAAGACGATATTTTTATGAATACTTAAATACAAAGAAGATGCCTCTTGACCTAAACATTATTTTCTTTTTAAATGCACCCCAACATGTGAGGGAAGAGAGAGGGAGAGATTTTATTCTTCCCAACGGTTGAAAATTTAGACAACTTATTAAGAAATATTTTTCGGAAAATAATTTTAGTAAAAAAATAGTACTTCGATATTTGAAAGAGTGTTTTTAACATTCCACGCAGTTGGAAATGTCGATATCATTCTTCGACTGCTTCAATTTTTCCGCACTTGTTGCTTTTGTAAGAGCATATGTGTAATGCTAGCTCGTGCTCATCTTAACAAATTTCAATTGTATTTCTTTTTTTATGAAATTGTAGAGTTTTCTGGTGCTCATAGTACAATATTATTAAGAAATACGTACGGGTTTGTTCTTGGGGTCATATCGAAAAACGTTGTACTAGGTAGAGAACTCTACTTATAAACCATTTAATTTCCACTCTCTCAATGTGTGTTTTGCACCCCACTGGTATGAGTCAAACACTCATAACCAACAGAATCTTAGCTAGTCCTTGTCTTCATAGGGTACACTTTCACAATCTTTCCCTTGAGGGCTCGACGTTCCCATCGGCCACACTTCTAATTAGGAATTGACTATTATACCAATTGTAATGTCCCACAGTCTCTAATACAATGTTATCTATTTTGGATCGGAGCACGAATTTATTTTTAGGGTCATCCAAAAAAACGTTGTATAAGATAAGAAAAAGAACTCTATTTATAATGTACAATGAGAGATTATGCACCTCGAATGGTATGAGTTAGACCCTTATAATTATTAGAATATCAAGTCGTTTTTGCCTTCACACGGAGGCTACACAGAAATGATATTGAAACTCAATTTGCTTTGATATCGCATGAAAAACTAAATTCTTTGTAACAATGATTGTTTGATATTGTCACAATAAACTGTTGTTGATTTGACTTGAAGCTTCTGAACATCAGATAAAGCCACAAACTTTTGATTTCTTGAAGACCAAGAACTTAGATTTGAACCCAAACAAAAGACAGAACCTCATATGCTTTCTCAATCATCTATTGATCCGACTCAATCACTGTTTATAAATCTAACTAAACTGCAATCATGTTGTTTGACATATTTAATTTCACAAGAACTCGTATGTTGCGGATATCGTAATATTTGTTTGGCTTTAAAGTAGTGAATTTGACTTGGTTCATACACAGATCTTGAAATGACAGTAACTTGATAAACTGTAACAATGTAGTGTTTCAAATTGTAAATTTAGATTCAAATTATGAAATTTCTAAATCAATTCAAAATTTGATTTCAAAAGCAACTAAATCAATAACCTAAATTTTGAATGAAAAATCACATAAAATCAAGGTAAATTCGGATGAAATTAGCCTGATAATCATCTAAAAACAGAAAAAGTTTAGAATTTCAATTCAGCAAATCCAAATTAAACTCGATTTTCGGAAAAAACAATCGGATTAGTCTCTTGAAATCTGATGATGAACTGTTTTCGGTAAACAAATCCGAGCTGAACGGATTTTGGGAAAATTTACCCAGCTTAGAACTTGGCTAAAAACAGAAAAGAAAAATAAGATGTCCTGCTCTGCAATCTGAGTTGAATTCGGATTTGTCAGAGAAACAGTTTTGGAACTCCTATATAAATTGAGGGTTCAAGAGATAAGAAAATCACGCCACAACTCTTCTCCCTCTTGAGTTCTTCAAGCCGAGAAGAACTTACCTTTTTTCAGTCTCCAGACGAAGTCAAGCTTTGAGGAAGAAGCAACTTCGAAGGTGAGTTCCTCGACGAACCTTCTCTAGTATGAAAAGCAACCACCGACGGCATTCAACGAAGTAAGATCTCTCTCTCAACAAAAACCACGAAGGAGGAAAGAAGAAGAGGAGAACTTGGTTTTCTTTTAAACCTGAACCGGTCCAGTAAACCAGAACCGAACTAGTTCACTTAATTTGATCTGAATCGGAACATCTCAATCCGAACCGGCACTGTTCACCCGAATCAGATCGAATAGATTGAAGATTAAACCAGTAAGAAATTTCTGTTCAAGTTCTCCTAAAGTTAGAATAAGTTAAGTGAGATTTTAATATCTACGTTCGATCTAGGCATGAAATTTCAGAACTGTCTGAATCGATCAAAATCTATCCAACCAACCAGATCCGACCTAAGAGTACAATGTAAGGAATTTCTGCTCAAATTTCTTTGAAATTGGATTTATTAAGTAGGAATTTAATACAAAAGATTTTATTAGAGCATGATATTATTTGGAATAGTAAGTGTATCCCGATAATCATACTGCTCGGAATTCAAGTAAGTAAAAATACCGTTTATAATGTTTTGGCTATAGCTGTACATTACAAAGTTTATGATATTTTCTTATAATTATTTTGTTACATGTTTCAGATATTTGAGTACGCATGTTTAGGCATTGACATAAAATTTATAAAGATAAAATTAGTAAAACATATTGTATACGTATGAAAATGATGAAATTGGCAAAAACAAATGTGATAGCAAAAGCCTGAACGACAATGAGATGATGAGCTTGAAGATTAAATGATACTGATATGATAACAAAAATCTGAACGACAATGAGATGGTGAGCTTGACCAAAAGTAAGTTGACGAAACCCTGAACGACAATAAGATGACTAAGTATAAAGTTGGGAAATGAGTACCAACCAGTTATGTAATCAGGATTTGGTAAGTGTTAATTTTGACATTTGTACGTATTTTTGCTTGTCGAGTTAAATCTCATGGTTTATAATTTTGTGATGTAGGTGAGTTTTTGTCTGAGGAAGAAATGACGTTGCTCGATAATCTCCCAGTGACAAATGAGCATACAGAAGAAAGAAATATTTTTGAGTTGAATTAGCATGTTGTAGTCTTTCGAATACGTTTCATGTTTTGATAAGTTATGTGAAATTTTATTGTTAAATAAAGTTTTAGTAATGGTTTTTGCATTTATGTCAAGTTTTCGACAAAGTTGTTTAATTTTGATAAAGCTTTCGTGCATTCAGTTAACATTTAATGAGATTTTCAATATTATGAAATTATGATTTTTAATGCTCGATTTCAAATCAATTTTGAAAATTTTTTTAGGGTTTCCAGAATTAAGAATTTAAAATTTAGGGTGTTACATAAACATTATGGCCCAGGGATACTTTCACATCTGTCATGGTAAAATTATAAAAATCCCCCCACAAACAATTAAGTTAAATGGATATAACTATTTTCGATCTTCTAAAATTCATGACTCTCCTTTATAAAATATGATTTCTTCGTGAGCTCTTTGAAATTTTTTTGTTTGCCTCGCATCTACGTCATTACATATTTAGGCATTTTCGGTTCAACGAAACCATTGTCCACCAATTCCCGAAGATCTTGAGAAACAAATAAGAGTTATGGTCGAGATCCCTATCAAATATTGGTGCCTAGTTTTGATTGAAGTTGAGTATTTTAATATTGTTAATATTTCAAATTATAATGAGAATACTTGAATACAAAGAAGATGCCTTTTGACCTAAACATCATTTTTTTTTAAATCCAAGGCTTATGCCTCATCCAATTTGTGGGCGTAGAGAGTAGAGAGTAGAGAGAGAGATCTTATCCCTCCAAACCACCAAACTTTCACTGCCAAAAAATAATGCAAATAAGATTATCCAGTGACAGTTCCTCTCGACCACAATATAAACAAATAAAAACAAAAGAATGGGTTGAAAGTCAAAATTGAAGTACGTGGCATAATCCCATTGGAACACGATTTCAAAAATCAATTTTAATCATCTAACACATGGTGCTGACTTATCAATCCTATTAATTAAGAACACTCAAAAGATTCTTCTTGTTTCCACTCCCCATCTTTTAATTTTGTTGTGTTACATTTTCATTTTATACTATGATGTGTGACACATTGATAGTAAAATAATTATCATAAATTATAATGTGATAAGATGTAGCGATGAATGTGACAAATCAACGTTATATTATAAGTTTAGGATTATTCAGCTATTTTATCCGAACTCTATAGTTAGCTTATGATTTAAAAGATTATCCGTAAACAATTGTTTTCGTGTACATAATTGGCTCAAAAGTTATACACGAGTCATGATCGAATTTTTCATATGTTTACACTTATTTTTTGACGATACAAACATACGAGTTGGAGTTGTCGCGAAGTGTCAAATATTTTAAAATAAAGTAACGAGCGGTTGGAAATTAATTGTGTTTGAATTTATTTATTATATAATAATAAATAATTAAGAAAAAACAGTAATTGTTCTTCATTTATTCAATAAACATTTGCACATGGCCAACACAATTGTTATACTGTCAAAGCAATGCTTAACTGGACCACTATTAGTTTTCCTTAATTGTAGATTATGTCTCTAATTAATCCAATTAGAATATTAAAACCCTTTCTTTGATGCATGTTGATGTTGCTAATCTAACTTTTTTTTAATCTTTCTGATTATTTATTTAATGATAAATGCAAAAATTATTTAATCAACTCAATTATTTGAAAATTTTAAGGAGAATTTATCAATTAAGCTCGGAAATTAATGAGCAAGTCTTATAATTCATATCGTGGTACAAGTGAGAACATTAAATAAAAAAAGGATGGGTTGCGGCCAACTTTTTTCGATAGTGTTTTTCTTGTCGCAACGTATTGAATGATGATAACGATTATAAAAAATGACATTTGAAAATTTTACGTGGAACGTCTTTATTAAACTTGTAAACTAACGAGTAACTCTCATGATTCGTTTCTTAAAGCGTATAGAAACACTAAGAAAAACGTGTTGCTACCAACTTTTTTTATAGCACTCTTACTATGACGTATTAAATAACGGGAAGCATTACAGAGAGTTAACATTTGAAAATTTTACATATTATTTGTCAAACAAACTCGTACATGAACGAACACGTCTTATAATTCTCTCGAGAAGTATCAAGAAACAGAAAGAAAAAAGTGTGTTGCTACCAACTCTTTTCGATATCATTTTTTCTTATTATAACTTACTAAATAACGATAAAGATTAGTTAAAAGGTTGAAGTATAAAAATATAGAGATGTAGTAAAGCAAGCCATGCAAAAAAGAGAAGATAAACCCTATACCATTGTGCTTCCCAATTATTATTGTTTTGCTTTTTATACTTTGCATGCCCTAAAAGTGTATGGTCCCTAGTCTTTGAGTTCATTATGCCTTTACTTTTTCCCCCTTTCAAATAATAAAAAAAAAAAATACAATAACTAATTGAATAAAGATTTAAAAAATAGATAACTTTTCAAGTTTAATGAAACTACACTCTTCTTTAATCCTAGCTATCGAAACGTATTTTGAACACCGAACTCAAACACTTGTTTTCTTCGACCAAGCATTGTGTATTCTGCTCGAGTCAAGTTTTACATGCGAACTAACCGCTATTTGTTGTTTTCAAAGTAGTTCACGTCCAACACTAGACGTCGTGGATCTGCCAAATGGTTGTTAAACATACTTATCATTATGTTAAATTTATTAAAAACGATTCAATAATGATTAGGTTATTAAGCTTAAGGTAAATAAGATAGTATGGGCGAGACCATAGGCCTAAACGTGCACGAATGAAATTATAATTTACGTATTTTGTGACATACAAAATGATATCATATATTTGGTCTCCATTTTAGAACCAATTGTATATTCTCTCTTGATTTCTATTATCGAAAGAGAGCGAGCTTTTGATATGAAGAAAAAACTTGTTGAAACCAAAGATCAAATATTTGATCGCTATTACAACAATCTAGACGAATGGATTCACGTACGTTATTTGTCAGTGTAATAGGACGGAAAAAGTTTTTGAAAATAAAGTCAAAAAATAAATATCAATAAGTTAACAATTAAAGATTCGACAGTTTTAATTTATTCCACGCATAAACTCTGGTGATTCTTAACAAATGAATATATTACGTTTACTTTCTTATTCTACCAATTTAAAATAAATTAATTATTACATTAATTGCACCAATTATTATTTAACACATCAACAAATATTTTAAGATGGTAGAATAAGATGATAAACGTAATATTACTCTTAACAAATTATTTTAAAATTTTTGGTGGTAGGAATTATGATAATATATTGTTCATTTATGGAAAAAGTAATCTATGGTTCATACCATAAAAAGTGTTATAGGGCAACTAAATAATTTGGGTCATTGCATAATATGGTGGCATCAATAATTATTATTATTATATTCAAAAAACTAAAAGGTGTTAGGCTTAGCTACACAAAGAACACATAAAATAATAGTTTATTTTATATAATTTATTGTCAATTATTACCGTTGAGGGTAATCTGAATTCTCGTTGGGTCGGGTCGAACTCATAAATTAATATTAGATTTTAATATTTTTTTTCTATATATTGATATTCGAATCGTAAAATTCAATTGTATCTTGATTTCGATACAGTAAATTTCTTCTCAGCCAGTAATTTTTTCTCACCTGAAATTTTTTATTTTTTCGCGTTTATTTTTTTTCTCGATTATTAGCGTTTGATTCTTACCCATCATAAGGTTTCAAAAGATGTATCTTTCAGCCGAAAGATTGAATTAAAACAACGAAATATTTGTACTTACAATATTTGAAAATAATTTAAACAATGGCATTGTTATGTTTATCAAGCGTATATGTGGATGCAACTCTTTACAAATTCTACAAACAATTAATTTCAAAAGTTTATGTTATTTCGATTACAAATAATTCTACTTCTACTTAACAATATCTTATTGAGTTTCTACTCATAATACGGTGTCTCAAAGCTAGGAAAATAAAATCGAGAGAGATCGTGTTAAGTTATATTAAAACGTCAGTTAAACTATACGAGTCAATGTTTCATCGAAAAATTACCTATTTTTTAGAGCAATATTACATTTATCATTTACTATTACCTTTTAACTCGTACATCATGGCGCCACACTCACTCATTAATTAATATAATTAATGATTTATTTTAATTATTTATAATATATTAATCATTTTCAAAAATGTTTTCTCCAGTGTGTGTATTCATAATTGTCTCACTTTACGTCGATGATTATGAATGACAAAGATGGCGATAATTATTACTTCCGAAAGATAATATAATTTTCCCTTAAATAGAAAGATAAGCATGCTCTGTTAAGATAAGCATGCATTGTAGAATTCATGTCTTGATAAAATGTTCTTCAATTAAGAAAGTATTATTTAAATCTACAAAAACATAAGACATAAGAATACTCAATATATCTCCCTTATTGCATAATGTCAAGCTAGATTGATTACTGTAAGAACAGTTTATTTCGGTTCAAGTCAATTTCGGTGTTTCTACTTTCTCGTATTTGTCGATTCTTCGTATAATTCTACCGGACAAATTGCCTAAAATAGCGGGAATTTTTAAAAAAATATATATATTTGGGAAAATAATAATCGATATTTTACATGGAGCATTCAACATTGTCCAATTAAAAAAATTTAAAGAATAACTTGGGAATATCAATGAAATTCCTACAAAACAAGCGAGGATGAAAGGAGAAACTGGAGAGAAATGCAGAATGGCAATGAAATTGTTTAAGTAAAAAAATGAAAAAATAAGAAAAATCTGCATTTGCTTATTCTCCAATACAATTCAACTCGAGATCCAACTCTAGAACCCGAGATGTGGACGATCGGCATTACCGTGATTTGGAACGTCTACTTGGCCCTCCAAAGGCATATACTGAGCCATTATTGCCCGGACTTCCGAATCCATGTATGACTGCAGAAGAAAAAACAACACAAAACCATTGATGCAATAAAAAATATTACGCAAATGTGCCGGAGAAACGGGCATTGCAGTGGAATTAGACGGGAAAAATTTACCCTTAGTCTATACTTGTACACTAGATATGCTCCGGCTGCAGCAATGGCCAACCCCATCGAAATGATCCAAAAGGCGGCCCATGCAGTTCTCGCTTCGTGAGCTTGCTTGCCTGCGCACGATGAAGTCGAACACGAAACATAATTCTATTATGTCTAGAGTAAAATTGTAATTAACACTACATTAAAAACTAACTCGGTGGTAAAAGCAAGGATGACTCAAAATCAAGAAATATCGTAAACAAACAATATTTTACTTGCAAAACTGAGACTCCACCCGTGTTCTAGTCACAATTTTCAGTCCTTGTACTCGTAAAAAAAAAATATATTGATGTTCGATATTCAAAAATTGACCAAACAACTCGAGTGATCAATCCTTCACCATAAAAATGCCAAAAATATCTTGTTTTTATTGTTCCGAACACATGAAAACGGAAATCTTCTTATTAGCATAATCATGCAAATGAGATAACATTAAACTCCACTCTTGAAAAAGGCAACATATAATGGAAGTAATGATTCAAATGAAAACTACTTGAACCAAGCATCTAAGGTCGAATTAGCAATTCTTAGAACTTACTAATGCAAGTGTCATGGTCTCGAATGTATAGAAGATCTCCAGAGCAATGACATTCATAGCTTCCCCACGTGTTTTTGCAGCTACATTCAGGACATTGACAGGCTTTCTTCTCTTTGCATTCATCGATATCTGCATTCAAATTCAGAAGACGAGCCCACAAGGGTAATCCTTTTACATCAATTTCGCCAAAACTAACTTCACTAACGACGACATAAGTGACATAAATTTCACAATTTCAATGGGATTTCAAACATATTTTCATGGAAATTCGAATCTCTCATGTACCTATGCATTTTACGATGCCATCGCCTTTAAACCCCGGAGGACATTTGCATTTAGCTTCATCATCCTGTAGTTATCAACAAGAAGAAGTTAAACCAAATCGACTGCAGAGGAAAAGCAGACATAGGGAGAGATTGTTATTAAGAAAATAAATTACTAACCGAGCAAGCGGAGAATGTACGTCCAATCTGAGATTCATTCCAACAACCTCCATTTTTTATCTTACACCTTCCAGGACCACTAGCTGATAAACCGAGAAGGCAATATGTTATACAGTAATCAGCCACAATGGAGAGATTATGAAGATTATTGGCCACCTTTAAATACTAAAATACCCATTTCGGCCCATCTTGCCAGCATTGAACCATACAGAGAAACCATCTCCAATACGATCGTTGAGTTTGTTTTTAATACAAGTACATGCGATGGGTGTTATGACCAGAATCGTATAAGAGAACTTGGAATGAGATTATTGTCACCTTCACAGCTAGTATAACCATCTCCTTTGAGCTGCACACCCTCGACGATGGGGCATTCGCATACTCTCCCACGAAACGTGTCCTAACGAAACAAATTAAAAGCTTAGTTACCAACTTAAACTAACATCAATTTTCCTTAGCTAAATCAATGATCAGTCAGCTTGATCTTGATTTGTACCTTGCAGGCAGTGATATTTGCTGCTTTATCTTGCCAGCACCCACCGTTATTATCCAAGCATTCGTTCATCTCCATATCTGCAATAAGTAGTTATTCAACTCAAAAAACATTACAAAAACCTTTTAAAACATAAATTGAGTGATAAGATTATGAATTGGAAAGCGAAAATCTGCTCACCGGTACTCAAACAAATAGCTGGTTCGGTAGTCTCCTCAAAACCCGCACAAATGGCCTTCAGAACAGCAACTTTCTCTAACTTCCCTGCAAGGAAGTTATTTAAGTCTCCAAGAAAATAGCGGGACAAGAATGATTATGAGAACAAACCTCGATACTGCCGGTTATTCACAACAAGTGTAGGCAAAATGGTTACGTCCCCTCTCGATCCTTTTCCAACCTACGACAAGAAGTATTGAATTCTAGAATTTGCTAATTTTGAATTATGAAGTTTCTAATCGAGCCCGATAATCAGTTAGAAACGGATTCAAAAGAGCTCAATTGTGAAGAAAAGTACTTGTGCATCTTGCTCTTCTTTCAATACAGGATTTTCCGAATCTGCCGTTGGATCTCCCATACACTGTTCTATCTTTTTGACATCGAGTCCTATCAAAAAGTTGATCAGATATTAAAAAAAAAACAATCAACCACGACTATGTTGATCGTGTAGAATGCAAAAAAAAAAAAGATCAACCAACCGTGCGATTTGATTACTTCATCAGCACACTCCTTGTTATACTTTTTTTCCTTCATGGGACATCGAACTTGAAAATCCGTCACATAATTCCACCAAACCCACGGCTTTTTCGTCTCGTTAGCCACTTTGAAAACGCATAGCTGCCTCAGGTTTTCAAGGACGATATCTTTCCCTGAATAACCCGAATTAAAGTCCTGATCCGGATCTGGGGCACAGTATCTTCCATGGTTGATGCATTGAGACCTGCACTGCTTGCTTAAAACGAATGCTTCTGGACAGTACCAAGTTATGTAGTGTGGAGTAAACTGAGAATACCCATCCTTTTCGAGTGTCTGAGCCACACCCTTAAAATCCTTCACAAATTCCATTAACATGTCACATTTTGCTCCACACTCATCATTACTGTTGGACCATAGTTCATATTCTACTCGATCGTCTGGGTGGGGAACGGCTTCTCTCCAGTCAAGAGTTACAGTGACCATTTCTCCTGAGCGGAGCTCTGTTTTTAGTATTTCACCGAAGCTTTTTTCAATGAGAGCGGACGGAATCGTAATGTTTGCAATGTATTTTGCCGACGAGCCATCTTCTTCTGGTGAATCCATTGTTATTAAAGCTTCCTCTTTATTATCTGCAACAAGAACTGCAGAAGCACCGGCCTTCTGCGCATTCCAAACTTTGAGAGCGAAAAAGCAATCTGTAAGAAAACATCAACAGTTAAAAATGATTTCGACAGATGATACTGTTATCCTTGGCTTACAACTCTAAACGATCAAGAAACTCGATGAAGTTTCCTATCAATTATCCATATGAAACTACCACAGCTTGTGATTCTACAATATCTCAACCAACATCTATAGAAATCTCTTCATTATGACTATGCAAAAGCAACAATAAAAAATCAAGTAAAGCAAAATGTAAAATTAAATGTGAATCAGAAAAGAAAAAACAAGAACGATTGAACATTGAGGCTTACATGGAAAATCCTAACGGCATAAAGAACCAAAGACAAAGAAGAGAAATCCACTGTCGAAGTCAAAATACAAAATTATTGTTGCGAATCAAACATAATATATATAAGTAGGATTAGAATTCTAAAACATGTCATAACATAGGGCTACATCCCTGCATTCTCACGACCCACAATGCAAAACCACCCAGAGGTTGTCCGATTCTGTTTCGAATCAGACCAAACAGAATTCAGATAACCAAAATTTAAAACAAAATATGGGAAAGAAAGCAAAATAAAGGATCATCAGAATACACAAAAATAAAAGAAAGATCTGATCAGGCAATGTAACCAAAATTAGTGATAGAGTTTCCAGGTCCACAGCCAAAAAAGTCGAGCAACATGGAGAAAGATGAAAACTTTGAGAAAAGAAGAGATAAAAGTTGGACAGAATGAGGAAAAATCAGCCCAATATTTCACCTCTGCAACTACGCAAAAGAAACATATTAAACTTTGGAAGAGACAGTAAGAACTAAATCATTGAAACTCTAACTTCAGTACCTCCACGATCGACCAAAACGAAGGCTGGTAGAGCCCCAGGCTTCGATTGAAAAGAAATGTTGAAGTCATTGAACTCTCTGCAACCCTTCTGGTTCTCCTTCGTATACACGACGGAGCCAGCCATGCTACCTCCGTACTGAGGTATACCAAAGTTGCCAATGGCGCTATCACGGGTGCCTCTGATTTTATCAGGTGCCGTCACCCTCAAGCTGTTCTTCTCCACTACAAACTTCGCCATTGTCATCTGCCAGTAACTCGATAGCAGAAACATGAGACAGAAACCCAGCCTCCTAATCTGTAGCTCTTCCATGGAGGAAAGTTTGCTGAATTCTCAGTTTTAGCTAGTGGGTTTTGGTTTCTGCGTCAGGGTGGTGAAATCTGAGCTTAAATTTTCAATTTTTTTTCTGAATCTCAACAAACGAGGAACACCAAGGAGTGCTTATTTACAGTAAATTTGAAAATTTAGGTGCAAAGCAAAAGAAAAAGAAATTTAATCTACAACGTGGACAATTAAATGACAAAGACAAATAAAAAATTATAGACACAGATGGCGACATATTTGTTAATTGTAAGTTCACAAGCACCCAATTTTTTCCCACAGATCTGGGTTCGTCTCTCTCTCCGATGCTCAGCTGTCTAGGCTCCAGCTAACAATCATTGTAGATTCATATTCTGTGGTCTCTGCTGTTTTGTTTGCATCCCTTCGATCAAACCTCAGTCAATTCAGTTCCCTTTTTACCAAAATCTAGTTATTCCGATGATTTTCAGGCGATCTTGCGTGATTCTCATGTTACTGATTGATAATGAAAAAAAGTAATTTTTCAAGGTATTTTAAGATTGTCTCCCAATATTACTAAGAACAAATTAGTAAAATTAGAGTACAGGTTGAGATGATAAACTTAACATTGTTTTTTCTTTTAAGACACCTGAATTATATCAAGAATATTACGAAAATGCACTAGGAAAATGTTTTCATCCTTAAACGTTAATCATTGATTTATTAACATAATTGACTCTAAAATTTATAAAACTGGAATGTTCAAATGTCTTTACTACTCGATTTAGATTGATTAACATATTTGAAACACAACACTAATGCACGAGTTGGTTAATAAATTTGTAAAATCGACGCTAACGGACTAATTTCTACCGACTTTATTCCAATAATAGAAACACCAAAAATTGGATTGGATTGAAGAATGTCATTTTCATTATCCTTTTAGAAACAAAAATAATTATTGCAAAGAGTGGTGATTCATGATTTGGCAAAAGATTAGTTTTCAAAATGTCTTTTTTGAGTATTTTTGTAAACAAAGATAATTGCTTTTGTTGGTGTTGGAAATTTAGAAGGTTACATCTTTGCTAAGCTTCTAATACTTTGGTTCATACAATAAGTTTTTTTAAATAAACTTATATTAAACAACATATGCATGTATTATTAACCAATATATGATTTGGGATGGGGCCGAACTCGTTAGGTTCGGTCCCACGCCAAATGTGAACCGAACCGACCAATTAATAATCAAAATCTAAACAAGCATGGTTCGGAACCAAACCAAAGTCAATTGTGTTTTTTTAATTGAAATTGAGAACATTTTATTCTGCTAAGTTATGTTCTAAGTTCGATTTTCCTAATGTTGGAACAAAAACAAAAACATCTTATCCGTCCCCAGCCGATGAAGTTTTTATGTTTGTATATTGCTTATAGATAAAAGTTGAGGTCTATTTTGTTAGAAAAAAATTATGTTCGCTTTAAATAGACCCAAGGAGCGGATTAAATTGCAATTTACTTGAAAAAGAAAAAAAAAAAAAAAAACACACACACACACACACACACATATTGACAGCCACCACACTACATAAAAATTTCAACTATGTCCTTTTAAAAAAGAAACAATAATAAAATTCAAGAAAGTAACAGCCACAACAGTTAATTATTTGATTTGAATAGCAAAAAGATATGAATATACATCAACAATTCACCCCAAATCAAAATCTACAACAAGAATAAGCAATTCAAAGAATTCAAGGTAAAGTCTTCATAATCCAACATCAAAACCGACCTGGATCCGGGAGAAGAAGTGTCGTTGGAGTTAGACATTAAGGAGCATGAATAGATAACTAGAAAGAAATCCAGCCGAAATCCAAGATTTAATTCTTCGATTTTGAATGTTTTACGAGCCAATCGATTACAGTGTCGATGTTGGTAGAGTTCTTGCAGGAAATCATGAAGCAACAGACTTCTCTATCAGTAAGAGACTTCAGGTCCCTAAAAGATGAACCAATATTTTAAGATAGACTTCAATTTATTGAAGAAATATGATTGCATTCTTCTATAAAAATACGGGATTTTCAACTGACATTTGTTCGGTGAGTTCATGCTTCGATAGAGCTCCGGGTTTGTCAATTTTGTTGCCAAGGACCAATAGGGGAATACCGCTCAGAGATGGTTTACTTAACAGGTCATGAAGTTCGCTTTGAGAGACTGATAAGTTGTCGTGATCGGCAGCATCCACAACGTAACTAAAACATAAACCATCATTGACAGCTTCTAACATTACGAACTAGATCCGATATCAATCGCTACAAAAATATCTTTCTATGCGTTCAATTAAGAGAGAGAGAGAGAGAGAAATAGACAGCAGCAGGGCAGCTGTTCAATCAGACGTTGACAGCCAAATCCCGATCATAAAATGTTATACTATGGAAAGCGACGGAGTTTTCATAGAAGGCTGTTGATAATACCAGAGCCAAGATATACAAACATTTCTCTTATATCAAAGTTGAACTCCAAATGCACTCTAGATAAGTAAAATCACATCTCCAATTGAATTAAATCCAACCAAATACGTATGAAGTGCACTGAAGGAAATGTCAATTGCAGACCTTCTATACTCTCTATAGTAAAGGTGATATCAATCAAAACAACAAATTAATATGTTTTTAGAAGCCAAATTCATCTGATAAAGCTACACGTTGCCCTTTGTTAAAAAAGTAAAAACTAGGCAGTAGTCAAAGGTCCTAGTAGAATCCAAGAATGATCAATCAAAGGAATCACTCAGTCGTGCATATAAATTCATCAAAGCATATAAATGTAAATAACATACACAATCGCTGAAACTGCACGACAGTATCTCTCCCACATACTTCTAAACCTTGGTTGACCTCCGAGATCCCACAACTTTATGGTCACATTCCCTTTCGTCACTTTCCTCATATTAAATCCTACCTGCAGAAAACAAAAGAGACGTCAAGAAATAAGAAATCAACAAACAATTAAATAGAGTACTAGTTGAATTTCAATGTCAATTCGTAGAATCTTATTCAGATTCAAATAAGAGAGAGATGCACCGTTGGGATCATATCTTCACTGTATCCACCAGTCTAGAAAAAGAACGCAGAAACAAAATTCAGCCATCAAAGGTAGATCAAGCTCATACCCAATTAAAGAAAATATATACTCACTGCAATGACGTTCACAAGAGACGTTTTTCCAGCATTCTGAAGCCCTATCAAAGAGAGCTCCATTTCTTGCTTAAAAAAAAGACTGCGAGAACCAAACTAAAGAATTCATGAACCCATTTTAAAGCCTTAAGTACAATAATAAAAAACCCTGAAAATCAACTATAATTCTTAATCAGAAAGCGGAAAGCCAATAGGGTAATGAAGATCATTAACTTCATCGGACCCAATCGAGAATGGATAGAAATTTACCTTCGTAGCCAATTGAGAAAATCCTCCCACAAACCCATTTCGAATCAAACCCAGAAGCAGAAAAATCCCTTTCAGAATCTCGGGTTTTCAAAGATTTGATCCAGAGCCTGCAGAGAAACCTTACTCCGCTCCGCCTATTCAATTCCTTTGCTATTAATATAAGAGCAACGTCAAAGAGGGCTGTCGGAGGAGGATGATCTTATTCACGCGCCGAAAAAGGAGCGTGTGAAGCGTGATCTAATAAAAAGCAGCTTTTTGCCGTCCATTAGAGTTTACTACTGGATAGTGTTTCGTGACGCGCAAGGACATTAAGTGGGTTTGGGATTTCAAATCTAAAAACTTAATGTGATGTAACGACGTCGTTTGGTCACAGTTCAAAATAATGAAGAGTCCAGGATGTCTGTGTGTTGGATTGATGAATAATCCGACAAATAAAAAAATTAAATAAACTTTATTTTTTAAATGATTTATCATATTTTTAGCTTTTATTTACTCTGTATATTTTAATTATTTAATTTTTTTTTTAAGAGGTGGAGAAGAATAACCCGTTGAAAGAGTAACGATCATACGTCTGTAATGCATTCATACTTTTAGCGAGCCTCATTCCATGTTTATTTATGTCCTAGACCATTAGGAGCTCGAGTTGCGGCCAGATTTGGAAAATAAATTTGCCAAAAGGCCACGCTGTGTTCGGGCCTAACCTCAGACAATGAAGATGATAAACGAGCCAGTCGAATCGAATTTGAAAAATCTAACTCAACAAACTTAACGAATTAAACAAACCTAACGAGATCAACTAGAAAGCCTAATGAGTCGAATAATTTTTATTTTTTTTTAACCTAAGGTGGCTTGAAAGTCAATGTCAAACGAATCAAACATACGTAAATATTTTTAATTTATATTTCTAAAAAAATATAATTATTAAAATTATAATATCAAAATATAATAGTTAATTGATTAAATTTATAAATTATTTTATCAATATATTAAATAACATATATTTAAGAAAAAAATATTTAAGATAATTTAATAAAAAATATCACACAAATATCATTACAAATATAGAACAGTTGTATCATCACAAATTACGCACGTATTAACTATGTTGACATCTATTTATTGTAATCATTTTCAATTAAGTTGACAAACAAGATAGTTGAACCTACCCGAGCTAAACCAATCTTAAAAAAAGTCAAACTCATCGAGACTAACAAATTAAATAAGTTAGCAAAAAACAAAAAATTCAATCCAATCTGGCCAATAATCCTAAGTTAAACGAGTCAAGTTGAGTTGACCACGCTACAATACCGAGCTTGCCGAGCGCGCTGGCAGGCTAGCCTGCTCAATTATCATCTCTAAAGTCACAGAGTCTATATTAATAATGAACTACATATCTCATGACAAATCTCATCCTTTTATCTTTTCTTAGGAGTTGAACATCATGTCCTAGTTGATCCTAATCCACCGTTAGAAGTCGGAAAAAAAATTTGCCCAAAAGCCATAGCGAGTTCAGGTCTGACCTCAGGCAGTGCCAGGTTTAGTATTATTAGTTCTTACTAATCATTTGTTATCATACGAACATAACATACCGATTCGTTATTTCGCTACGTATGGATGACAAGATTCTATCGATACGAAGCACATTCCAACATTTATTATCGTACATGTAAGCTCTCTTAACAAATTTGCTTCCGAATATATCATGCTCTAATAATTCAAAGAAAAAGAAATCACATGTTTCTCTTCAAATTATAAGATTACTTCCAGCATTTTTTACATTATTATTTCTTAAATTATTATATTTTATGTATTTCCGGAATTAAAATCTGCTCTTTATTTAAAAAAATAAAAACAAATTATCTTTATTTGCAAAGTTACAATTTAATATTTTGAAATAAAAACATTTTCTTTATATATTGGTTTTTATTTTCCTGTAATATAACTTAGCAAGTGCCAATATGGAAATCATTGCAGAATTTAATCTATCAGGAAACTCTTGTGTTATCATCATTCTCAGTTCATACGCCCCAAAATAACAGAAGAAATCCAAGTGAGCAGAGAGCAGTTCTTTAAGTTAACTGGCATTGAGCAATGCAGAAAGCAAAATAGATCTAGTTTTTGTCTCCAGATTGAGTGTAAATAAATATGTGTAAGTATAAATAATTCTCTTGGTGGAAGCAGCTTCATTCCTGCAAGAAGCCCTTCCTCTCCAGGAATGAAATCACAGTTTCCGCCATTTCGCTTGGGGAATCACCATCCACGCCATTGTGCCGTAAAACGATCTGAAAATATGTACAACAAGTGAAGGATTTCTACGTTTAGATCAGAGGAGTCGTTTTTACGGATCTAACTTTATACTTTTCGCCGTCTTAAAATTAGGTGCATCTTATAAGTCAAGAAAAAATGGAAATCTGTAGTGTTCTCTGTTTTTTGAGTATAAAATGTAGTATTTGTTCATCCAAACTGGAAATACCTCGCAGTCCGAGGGTGGTTCGTAAGGATCATCAATCCCTGTGAAGCCTGAAAATTTGCAACTAACAAATGAACTCATTTGAAAGTTTTCGAGAACAAGACAGAAGACAGAAACTGTTAGTTGGATTAAAGCGAAATCAAAATTTGGTGTTAGTTGCCTTTTATTTTTCCTGAACGTGCTAGCTTATATAGACCCTTTGGATCTCTTGCCTCACAAACTTCAAGTGGCACATCCATAAATACCTATATAACAGAGCTTCATTAAATTATAACGAGTAAAATATGTGTCATATTGCTTTCTGTACGGTATTATTAGGAGCCAACCTCGATAAATTCGCCTTTCGGGAGAAGGGCACGACAAGCATCTCGATCCCTTCTGTAAGGAGAAATCAAACTGGCAATGCAAATAACTCCAGCATCGGCGAAGAGTTTGGCAACCTCGCCTGAGCGAAGAAAAACCAAATATTTTGACAATAGTCCAAGGCATGATGAAGATAAGAAAATAGGCCATTAGAGGACTAACCGACTCTCCTTATGTTCTCGGCCCGATCTTCTGGCTTAAAACCGAGATCACCGTTCAGTCCATGCCTTAGGTTATCGCCGTCGAGAACATACGAAAGTTTTCCCCTTTTGTGTAAGCTCTGACTCAAAGCACATGCCACTGAACTCTTACCTGCAATCGAATTTGAGATATTGAGGTTGAATTGAAATCAGTTGTGCTCATCTAGACTCTCGAAAGAAAAGAAATTCTATATAATCAAAATGAAAACAGGGGTCATAATTTCGACTAAGATAGAATTGAATACATTGTAAAAGTAAAACAAACCTGAGCTGCTAAGCCCTGTTATCCATACGACACATCCATTTTGTTTGAGCAAGCTTCGCCTTTCGGCTTTCCCAATCGAACATTCGTGCCACTGAATGTTGTCTGATTTCCCAACAGTCGAGGATTTGATTTGTTTTTTTCCTAATCGGAGAAGCTCTCGTTACATTAAGCATTCCAAAACCTAAGTCTAAATGCCTTATACAAGACAAAACTAATACTCTGAAAATAAAAAAATTAAGAACAATACCCGAATCCGACGCATACCCACTCGCCAATTTCTCGTTCAAATCCTTAGCAATGCTACCCACACCATTCAATTTCCCATCTTCGTTTCCAGACAAAACCATCCCCCGCAAACCCTTTTGTGCCTCCACCCTCAAAGAACCCGCCGATCTCGAACTAATTACAGCGCCGCCACCTCCAGGAAAGCTCACTAACCTCAGGTTGGGCACCGATAAGGTGGTGGAGACTTTCTCCGGCGCTATAACTCTGGGCCGAGCTGCAGCTTCAATGGCAGCCATCTCACGCATAAACTTCACCCAAAAAATACAGGAAGAAAAAATAGACGAAGCAAAAGGGGAAAGAAACCAAATACCTAAATTGAGAAAGGGATGGGAAAGCCTAGATCTTTGGAGGATTTTGTTGAGGTACGAGGACGAGGAATTTATGGAGAAGCCATTTTAGGTAGAGCAGTTGAAGGCGTTTATATAGGCGAGTTCCGACCGTTGCTTAACATTATTATTATTTTTTAATATTCTTCAAAAAAGTTGTTTTACAATATTGTTCATAAAAAAGATTTTGGATTTTAGTAGACATGACTAACGAGCGATCCGAGCCGAGCCGAGCCGAGCCGAGCTAACAGTTGTCCAGTTCATCGAGCCTATCAAGTCTAACGAGTCGAGTTTAACGAGCCGAGCCTAAAGAGCCTACCGAGCTTAACGAGCCGAGCCTGACGAGCCAGTTTGAAAAAAATTTCAACCCGAGCCGGCTCACGAGCCACGAGTTAAACGAGCCGAGTCGAGCCGGCTCAACGAGCCTTAACGAGTCGAGCCTAACGAGCTGAGCGTATATAAATATTTTTAACTTAGTTTAATGTAAGTTTTTAAAAAAATTTCATTTAAAATTATAATAAGTATTAATAATTATATATGTCAACGATATTTACTCATTTAATTTAAAAATTAATATGTTAAGCCAAAGTATATAAAATTGAATGTATTAATAAAATAATTATTTGAGACTATTCAATAAAAAATATCACATAGATATCATTAAAAATATTTTGACATATACTTTAATTACAAAATTACAAAAAAAATTACAAATTTATAAATTTGAAAAAAAAACTTCAAATTACAAAAGAAATTCAATAAAAACTTCAACATCCAACTGCGTAAACTCTTCAAGAATTTCATCGTTTCGTTGTTGATCTATTGTCTTAGCGTCAGTCCAATCTTTGATACAAATAAATGCCTCCACAAGGTTTGGTGCAAGTCTTCCTCTTCGTTCATCATAAACACGTCCACCTGCACTAAAAGCAGATTCCGATGCTACAGTAGAAACAGCAGGTGTTAGTAGATCACGCGTCATTATAGAAAGAATAGGATATGTGGTAGAATGTCTTTTCCACCAATCTAAAATATCAAAATTCTCATCTCGAGAAAATTGATAACGAGTTTCAAAATAAATATTGAGTTCATTTGTAGAAATAGAATAATTTTTAGTTTGTAATTCACTCCATATATCATCAATACTATATTGTTGACTAAAATTACCTCTACCACCACTACTACTACTACTAGGATGACTCTCGGTCTGTGGAGGTTGTGAATACGATTAATATTGAAATATTTTGTTTCATAATAAGCATATAAATTTGAAACTCCATTTGTTATATCATCACTAGTAATTAAAGGTTGAGTACCCAAATTTGCAGAAATTCTATTGAGCATAAGACATGTTCCTTTTAATTTAAATATAGGATCTATGATGCATGCATAACAAAAAATAGGAGGAATGTTATGCCAATATTTTTTAAATTTTGTTTCCATTTTATTAAGAATATTACTAAATTCATCTATTTGTCGATATTTTGCAAAATTACATGTTAAATCTATAAAAATAGGAAGAATAATATTAGAAGTGAGATAATATATTCCAGAACATTGATTTGTAGCATCATAAAAAGGTTTTAAAAAATCAAGAAATATATTAGCAATATCACAACTTGATTTGTCAAGCTTAATACTTTGCGTCTTATCATTAATAAAAGCACAAATAACTTGCCAATATGGTTTAGCATTTTGCAGCATTAAATAAGTTGAATTCCACCTATTATCTATGTCGGTTTTTAATTTTCTTGGTTTAAGTTGAGCGGCTCTACAAAAATCTTTATATTCTTGTTGTCTCGAATTAGATCCAATAATATAAGAAATTGCGGACCTAATTAATTCAATATGAGGTGAAATATATAGCATACCATCTTTAACAACCAAATTTAAAATATGA